>APFE031127599.1:158707-171403 GCA_000404065.3 Pinus taeda | reverse complement strand
ATCTATTGAAGGAAAAGAATTTGAGGATGCAACAAAGTACAGACAGCTTATAGGAAGTCTCATCTATGTCACTACTACTAGACCAGACATTTCATTTGCTGTTGGAATCCTCTCCAGGTTTATGCAAAAGCCTTGTGAGGGACATTGGTCTGCTGCAAAAAGAGTTCTAAGGTACTTGAAGGGAACTCAAGACCTTGGAATCAAGTATACACAGGTAAACGACTTCAGCTTGATTGGATACTCTGATTCAGACTTCGATGGAGACAAAGAAACTGGAGTATCTACTTCAGGATATGCTATGAGTCTTGGATCAGGAGCTGTCTCTTGGAGATCACGCAAACAATCAGTTCCAGCAGATTCCACAAAAGAAGCAGAATACGTGGCAGCAGCTGAAGCAACGAAAGAAATTGTGTGGCTCAGAAAAATTCTTGAAGATTTGCAGGTGAAACAAGTACAATCAACTCCACTCATGATTGACAACACCTCTGCAATAAAGCTGGCCAAGAACCCAAAGTTTCATGATCGTACAAAGCATATCAATACTAAATATCATTTGATCCGACATCATGTTGAGGCCAGAACAATCCATCTCCGCCATTGTTCCACAAATGATCAAATTGCAGACATCTTCACCAAAGCCCTTGGAAGAGAAAATCTTGAACTCACCAACATCCCTTCAGATTAAGGGGGGAATGTTGACAGCTAATCCTCAGTGATTGGGGAATTGAATGTGAACAGTCATCCAGAAGATGAACTGAACAATCACATTCTTGTATATATTAGACAGTTGGTTAAACGAATAAATGTATTAGTTTTTCTGGAGTTACTCCTGGCCTAGAACTTTCAAATATCCACACAATTTATTCTAAAATTCTCTCTTAACAAAATTCCCATATTCCCATAATTATAGATAATTTTATAAACATGTCCAATCCATATTTTCTTAAATTTCATAATAAATTTACTCAACAAAATATATATATATATTTTTTAACTCGGTAAAAATATTTGAACAACATATTTTCTATAGAAACATAATAAAAATTATATATTTTGAAAACGAATTCTTTTATCTACTTTTTTATTTTTTAACAATATATCAAATCTTTTAACAATATATCAAATCCAGCCGAAGTACCTTTTAGCTGTTCTCTATCAAACGTCCAAATGGTAGACGTAGACGTATTCAGTTAGACTCAAAATAATGTTTAGAAATTTGATTACTTTTGATTGGATGAATGTTCCTCCACCACCATCTTAGCCGACACACACCAACGCAATTGTCATGAAGTCATCATGACGGACGCCCAGGCCGCGGACACAGGCAAACAATTTGCTTGTATTTTCCACTATTAATTAGTCTCGAATGATTTTGAGTGAATGAGGCAGAGTAGCAAAGGTATTTCTGTTCTTCGATGGTTGATTGAGTTGGATCTTTAGAATTCGGTGAAATGGAAGAACAACTAGTAGAACAACAACGCAGCGAAGAAAGAGAATATAGAGAATTATCAGCTGAAATAGCGGAGATTATAAGACCACTGGGGGAGCTTGAGGAACAATGGCAGACTCTTAATCCTCAACCTGAAGATAGAAGCGCACAAACTGAAGGAGTAAATGAGAGAATACTTCAATTTAACGTTGGGTTCGTTTTCCCTCGGAAGAAATGCAGTTGGAGTTAGAGCAAAGAATAGTAGAATTGAGCGAGCGATCTCAACGTTTTCCTGAGCAACCTCCATCGTTCAGGTGGTTACAGGAGGTCGCCGCCCCGCTATTGCAGCTACCTCTCATAACTATTCGAGAGGGGAACACCAATAACGATTTTTGCATAATTTGTCAAGAAAATTTTCTGTTTGGAGAAGTGGCACGTGATCTTCGGTGCGGCCACAGGTACCACCAGACATGCATCTTCGAATGGGCGGCAGTGCAACCAAATTGTCCATTATGCCGAGTACATATAAACGAGGCACCAGAACTGGTAGGCCTGGTAGAAATACCAATTACTCCATCGTTCAGGTGGTTACAGGATGTAGCCGTCCCGCTATTGCAGCTACCTCGCATAACGATTCCAGAGGGGAATACCAATAATGAATTTTGCATAATTTGTCAAGAAAATTTTCTGTTTGGTGAAGTGGCACGTGTTCTTCGGTGCGGCCACAGGTCCCACCAGACATGCATCTTCCGACGGGCGGCAGCGCAGCCGAATTGTCCATTATGCCGAGTACACATAAACGAGGAACCGTGATTGTTTCCAGTGCATGTAGATCATGTATTTCCCAACCATTAATGATACCAGTCCAGGAAGTTGTACTTCCCTTTGCTGGAATTACTAACAGGCGAACATATTCGTGAAAGCAATAACATTACTTCTTCGTGCCTAATTTGCAATGAGGATTTTGAACGTGGTAGTAGTGATGGAATTCCAACGGTGCTAGCGATGGTTGACATTTCTTCTTTAATTTTATCTGTCTATCGAGTTTGGGACCAACCTCTCGTAGTATTCAACTTGCTTTTTTCCCACTTATATAGAAATGCAAAATAAAAAAATCAGAGTGTTATTTTATCATCAATTATTTTTTCTCTGTAGTCATTATCGAAGAAAAATTGTTTTTAGCTCAAGTAATTTGGTAAATAAATTAATTTTTGTTAAAATCATGAAAGTGATATCATTTAATATGGACTATTGACTATTCATGTTTTTCCAGTGTATTATTGCTTCACTGTGGTCAATGTCAGCTTAATCATTTTTCTTTACCATCTTACAATTGGTTTTTATTAAGCAGTGTTTTATTTTTTTCCCTGTAATTACTATTCAAGAAAATTGGTTTTAACTAAATTAATTTAATTGTAGATGAATTATTTTTGTTAAATTAATGAAAGTGGTATCATGTAATATCGATCATTCATGTTTTTCCATTGTATTATTGCTTTAGTGTGCTCAATGTTGTTTAATAGTTTTTCTTTACCATTTTAGAATTGGGTTTTGTTACGGAGTGTTCTACATTTATATATAAGCTAATATATATATAATATATATAAATATATATAAATATAATAATCCAATAAAAGTTAAGCAAGTTTTTGTTTAATTTACAAAATAGTTTTATTCAAGTATTAAACTTATTATAAATGATTACATTACATATACCAAAAACTTTGTGCTTATGAAAAAAGTTTTGGTATACTCAAATACATTGTGATCCATTAGAACAGAGAAACATTAATAAATATGATGACAATTAAGTTAACTTTCATGATTAATGAAATGCATCTTCTTATATTATATATATAATAATTATTATATATATAAAAGAAGTTGAAAAGATAACGAGTCTCAAATCATTTAAAAAATTCTTTTGTTATCATACATCTACCAATACAGAACTGTATGAGTTTTGAATTTATATTACTTAAAGGAGGCCACTTTTTCCTTGAATTTTCAACCACTTCTAAAATGTATATCCTCATCAACTTAAACAAAACAAAAAATACAACACAATAGTCCATCCATTAAGACCTGGGCCTTTTGCCTTTCAAAATCCTTATAATCTCTTCCTCACTAGTGTATGAGGCAATCAACTTTGATTCCTCATCTAAAAATAATATAGGATAAATTCTGATAGATCTCAACTCATAATAATTTCTAAAAAAAATTCTATTACTTCACAAGAGATGTGATTATGAGTAGAAATTAGGCTTGATAGATTAAAAGAATTAATATCCCATATATAATTGACTACCTTGTAAAGGAATTTCAGTTGCTTCCTTTTTATGATAATCAATTTTCTCTACCCTTTATTTCATAGTAATGTTCTTGTTCTTTCAATATTTCCCCTTTCACCCTCTCATGTGGAAAATCATATGTATTGTTTTCAATATTCTCTAAAGGACCATAGATATCTCTTTTTCCAAATTATAAGATAATTGATAATGCATTCACATAAAACCATGTAAAACTCACACTTACCAAAAAAAAATTGAGAATACATTTATTATTTGTTTAGCTAAATTCATTGTTTCTAGAATAAAGTGCTTCTCCATTGAATATCTCCCCCTTCTATTGCTAACATGTGAAATTTCCTAGGGTTTAATCTAATACTCTTTCCTAAAAGATGTGAAAAGATTTAAAAAAATACTTTGAATATATTACTGAAAGAATATAATAAGTAAATTATGAAAAAATCAGAAATAACAATTTAAAATAGTGAAGATTATTAAAAAATAAGCTAATTAAACAAAATAAAAAATAAGTTACGAAAATTTTTTTATAATAATACAAATATTTAGATGCAACTAAAATTCATTTCTTGAGTAAAAATCTACAATATAAATCAACTAATCTATATATATATAACTATTGTATTAAAAATAATATCTTCACTGAGTCATTTCCATGAATAGCTAATTTCATTAGATATAGTTTATGGCCTTTTATTTCAGACATTTGTAAACTATGTTATTCTTAGAGTTTATTATATTTTTTTAAATGAAATTATGAAATCATTCTCCACCATGACTATTTGCTGCAACATAATAATTTGATGTGTCGTAGTATCATTTACTTTGTATTTATTGTATGTAAATATTCACATAAAAATAGGATAAAGAAAAAAAATCATAATTATAGAAACTCACCAATTAAGAAATTGTTATTTCACATATATATAAATGATTTAATTACAATAATCCAAAATTTAAATTGTTATGTTTTCTCAAACAATGTGTGTATATAATAGGGGGCATTTCTTAATTGAAGATATTATATTAAATTAGAAAATTAGACTTCACTTTATTTATTAGCTTGAGGGTTACCTTCATTGGTGTTAGACATAGCACAAGGAAGAGTGTGAGTGGATTACATAAAGGAATATGTGTGATTAGTCTAACAACAAAGAGAAAAAATTAATGATCATGGGAAACATGAAAAATCACAAACTTAGGCTTTATGAAATTTAGTAATTATGTCATATAATTAATATTCAACTTCAATGTTCCTGTATACATTAATGGACAAAATAATGATTATACTTTTTTATACCATTGTAATTAGATTTCAATTCTTACTCACTTTGCTCTTAAGGATCTTCAATCAGTGAAGGTTCATACAATCTCAAGTTTTTTGCATTAACGACTGAATAGATCTTCATATAAGCTCGCAAATCAAGGCGTAAAGCATTTTCACTAATTTTATCAGGTATATTGAACGGTACATACCTTATTGATTTTAGCTTCTTACCTTCACCCTGCATTCTTTCCTTTCTAATGTATAGCCAAACTTGATCACCAACTTGAAAACTATGCTCAACTCGATGCTTGTCATGTCTTGCCTTGTACTTGGCTCGACTCCTTTGCAGTTGTTCCTGTACTATTGGTAAATTTCCTGGATTTGTTCAATGAACTTGGTTGCTTTGTCCACATCACTTTGTCCATCAACTGTTATGTCTTTACCAAAGTCAAAATCTAAGGGAGAATTTGGTATAAAACCAAAACAAGTCCCCAGAGGAGATCTCTAAGTAGAAGAGCACTTGGTGGGGTTGTAAGCATGCTGCACATAAGACATATGCTCATCCCAAAGTTTGGGATGCTTGCTCCAATAGCCTCTGAGCAACTGGATCACTGTCTTGTTGACCACTTCTATCTAACCATCTATTTCTCAATGAAATGCTTTGCTCTTCTTCAACCTAGTGTCCATCAACTCCCATAAACTTGACCAAAAATTCCCAACAAATCGAGAATCTCGATCAGATACAATAGAAGTTGTTAACCTAAAATGAACCCATACATTATGAAAGAATAACTTTACTATTTGTTTAACTGTAACTTGCTTGTTACATGGTATCAAAATACACATTTTACTAAACCTATCCACAATAACATACAAATAATCATGACCTTTCTTAGACTTTAGAAATTCCCCAATAAATCCATGGAAACACTTTCCCAAGGACGAGAAGGAATTGGAAGTGGAGTGTACAGGCCTAATTTTCTATTACTTGGTTTGCTCATAACACACATTGTACGTCCTTTGATATATCTAGAAACTATCTCATGCATTCTTGGCTAATAACAAAACCTTTGCAATTGTACAACTATTTTACTTACACCAAAATGATTTGATATAAGAGAAGTATGTGCTTCTCTAATTATGTTAACTCTTTCAGTTTGTGGAATGCATAACTTTCCCAAATGATATAAGAGCTAGTCCTTCACATAATAATTCAATTCTTCTACTTTCTTACCATGACTTAAAGTTGCATATACATCTTGATCATAATGTTCAATGTAACTTTCATGCATTAATCAGTTATGCTTAAGTATAGTAGATGCATTTATGATTGGTCTTGATAACATGTCTGCAACCTTACTGTGTATGCCCTTCTTATATTTGATGACAAGGTGAAATTGCTGTAGAAAACCCATCCGCCTATAATGCCTTGATTGCTCCAATTTAGTTTGTGAGTGCAAATATTAAAGTGGTTGATGGTCTATATCTATGATTATTTCTTTACCCATTAGGCAATATTTCCACTTTTTCACACTTAGTACTAATGCATACAATTCTTTATCATATACGGGATAATTAACTACTGCAGAAGTAAATGTGTCAGAATGATAGCATATGGATTTTTCGTGTTGCATCAACACTACTCCCATGGCATAGTCACTGGCATCTGTCTCAATGTCAAATGGATGTTGAATATCTGGCAATGCTAGTACTAGTGTTGTACTAATTTTCTCTTTTAAGGTGTCGAAGGCTTTCTGCTATTTGTATCCCCACTTAAACATGTGTTTCAATCATGTTAAAGCATGTAATGGAGCTGCAATCAAAGGAAAGTTAGCAATAAACTTTCTCCAGTATTGTGATGCCCCTAGGGAACTCCTAACCTCTGTAACAGATTTGGGCTTAGGCCAGTTCACAATGACTTCAACCTTAGAGGGATCTATCTTCAATTCACCACCCCTACAATATAACCCAAGTAATTTAAAGATGTTCTGCCAAATTCAAATTTTGACAATTTTACATAGAGATTTTCTCTTTTAAAAACATCTAAAGTTTGATTTACATGCTTTACATGGTCTTCCCATGTCCTACTAAAACTAGAATATCATCTAAATAAACAATTGCAAAATCATCAATAAATGGTCTGAGTACATCATTCATAACTCTCATAAATGTAGCAGGAGCATTTGTTAAACCAAAAGGCATAACCAACCATTCATAAAGTCCTTGTTTTATCTTGGAAGTAGTCTTCCATGCATCCTGTTCTGCAACTCTGACTTGATGATAACCACTTTGCAAATCTAACTTAGAAAAGTACACTGCTACTTTCAATTGATCTAATAAATCATCAATATGAGGAATAGGATAACGATTCCTGATCATTATTTTATTTATTGCTCTATAATCAATGCACATTCTCCATGAACCATCTTTATTTCTCACCATCACGATTGGAGATCCACATGGTGATGTGCTTGGTCGTATAAACCCTTTATTAAGTAATTCCTGTAGCTGCTTCTTTATCTCTACATTATCTGAAGCTGAAAACCTATACATTCCAATGTTAGGTAATGGAGCATCTTGTTGCAAATAAATATCATGTACTATTTCTTTCTTGGGTGGTAGAACTTTTGGTTTTTGAAATAGAACATCATACTCTGAAACAGATTTAACTAAATCAACTTTCTGTTTAGAATCATAGCTTTCAAATGCATTGGATTTTTCAGGATCCTTTGCTTTTACAACCATTAGTAAAAATTGCTTACTTGAATTCACAATTCTTTTCATCTTCCCTGAATTTATGAGAGAATAGTTATCTTTGAGTTTATGAGCTTTTACAATGTATTCTATTCCATTTTTAGTGAGTTGATACTTATTCTCAACTCTATAGAAAATAGCTTTCCTATGATACAAGTATGGACTTCCCAAAACAATACCACATATATCCAATGGAACTATATCTAAGTCAACCTCATGTAAAAATGTTGATCCAATAAAAAACCTAAGTTTACATTGTCTCGTTACTTGTAGCTTTGTTTTATCACACACCCAACCTAATGGATATGGCTTCTCATGAGGTTTTGTTCGTAATCCCAACTTCTTTACAATTGTTTCAGAAATCAAGCTTACTTGTGACCCACTATCAAATAAAGTATCAATCTCATTATGCTTGGAAATTACTTTAATACGAAAGAGCTCATTTCTTTCCCTCTGATTATTTTCATTATCAACAAATTGTGTAGAATTACTTGTGGATGCTTTAGAATATTTACCTTTAATACCTATGGCTGTAACTATTGTTTCATCACCTGAATCTAATCCTAAGTCCTTCTCAACAATAGCAACATTTTTTTTCTTCTCTCCACCAAACTTCTTAGGTTTTAGTTCTGGATGCAAAAACCAGCAGTGTGCCTCATGGTTTCCTTCTTTCTTGCAAGGAGTGCATGAAGGTTTATGCTTATTTACATTATTTTCTTTCGTATCCTTCCATTTTATATTCTTCTTTTCCTTGCTCTTGCTTATAGAATATTTAGATGATCCCCTAACCTCTAGGTTTACATTCTTACCTCTAGATTCTAGATTTGTGGAATCAACTAATACATCATCTAAGCTAGTGGGATTAAACATGAGAATAATATGCTTTAAATAGTTATGAAGGCCACTTATATACTTTGATAAAGTCTCAAGTGAGTCTAATGATATACATAGAGTTAGAGCTCTCTTTCTGAATTCCTAAGTATAACTTTGTACACTTTGACCCTTCAATTGATGAAGAGTTTGCCAACTCATCATTGCCTGCTACATGTAAGCTATAGGATAGAATTGCTTTTTGATAGAAGAAACAAATTCATTCCAGGTAGAAATGATTTTACCATGTTTTTTTAGATGAGCTTGTGTCTTGCCTTCCCACCATACTCATGCAATTCCTCCAAGTCGAAGGCTAGCTACCAGAATCTTCTTTCTTTCTGAATCAACATTCTGTACCCTGCAATATACATCAATTTGTCTTATCCAATTATCTAGATTTTTTGCATTGATTTTTCCATCATAAATTGACAAATCAAACTTCACATCTAATTTAATTAAGGAAGTTTTCTCCCTCTTCTTAGAAGATCTAGAAGATGATGAGGATGATGAAGGTGATGATGGAGGAGATGGTGAAGGAGGAATTTCCGCTTTCCCTTTGCCTTCTAGAGGGGCAACTAGAAAATCTTCCTCTCCTCCTTTGTCTGTTTTAGGTGTTGAAGTGATTTCACCTCAACCCTCCTTAAATTCCTGATACATCTCTTCCACCATGGCTTGAAGCATCTTAAAACTTTCTATAAATTGAGATTATGATCCCAATGGATCTTCTTGTGCCATTCTCCTATGAGAATAGACTCTTCCAATCTCTGGATTAGCCTCAACAAGTTCTCCTTCTCCTAGTCTGAACTTTAATCTAGTTAGCGTTCAAAATCTAGCACAAGCTTGTCTAACCTTAACAAGACAAAAACCAAATGCTCTGATACCACTTGATCTAAAAATGATATCTTAAATAAATATTAAGGTATTACATATTCATGTGTAGGAATACCTATATTACTTAGTGAAACAGATCGAAAAGATTGTG
Organism: Pinus taeda; assembly: GCA_000404065.3. Taxonomy (NCBI): domain Eukaryota; kingdom Viridiplantae; phylum Streptophyta; class Pinopsida; order Pinales; family Pinaceae; genus Pinus; species Pinus taeda. The sequence continues at coordinate 161,795 of APFE031127599.1, read as the reverse complement.
AATAATATAAATAATGAGCAATTAGAAAACATAACACACACACACATCAACACAACAAATAATGAAGGAGTTCGCTAGCCCCTTGGCTACGTCTACTCGTAAAGCTTTTAGTGTCTACCTCTATATTAAGTTTTCAAGAACAGATTATTACAAGAGTGAGCTCAAAATAGAGTCTCAACCAACCTTGACGTAAAAGAGGGATCTGCTCAGAAACCTCGAGTCTAAAAGAGTGCACAAACTCTCCCTCTATCTTGTTCCTCTATTCAATCTACCTCAATTTGACTAACTGACTGTCTTTCTATGACTGTCTTCAACTGACCCCTTTCTATGCTTCCATTCAACGACTTTTAAGCCTATTGACACTATCGATTTGCATTCCTTTTCGAGCTCTCTAGCTCCCGATTGTTGTCTATTCCAATCCCTATTGAGCATTAAACAATCATTGCAAAATGTTCTAAGGTATGGTTGCCACTTGTTTTCAAATGGAAATGATGAGTGTGGGTGAAAATTCCAAAGAATTGCTTCTTTGTTTACATCGAGAAATACAGAGGAAATAATCTGAAAACACTGAAAATTTCCACCAAGCGAGACTTCAAATGATATTGAATGTGACCTATAATCCTATCGGTTCCACGCTTCATTGCTATCACAAGTCGCAGCTCTACGGTCATAATCCCTTTGTATTTTGTACATAGTGGGGATGCACAGAAATACATAGGAAAATGCTTATTATCAGACTTCAAATTTTATACAACTACATCTATAAACCCTATCAGGTCCACCATGATCATAATCGCAAGTCACATGTCAACAACCCCTTTGTATTGCGCTACCTCATCATTGATCATTGATCGCTAATATCGGTGCATCGCATATCGACCTTCGTAATGTTCTGCATCCTTTCACCTTTGGTTATGTGCAATGCGATATTGTGATACGATAATCACAATCGCATGTCACATGGTCTTCGAGCATGCGGTTTGGGCCTTTCCCCACTGGAATGTGTGATGTAATAATGTAATCTCAGTCGTTGATCTACGCGCTCGATCAATGATCCATATTGTATCGTTGGGTGATAGTCACATTTCCCATAAGGCTGCCTCTGATACACTCCACCAATGCAATATCACCGAACCCTCCGATGCAATCTGCTGATTTGATCTCGACTGTTGATTAGTCCGATACAACAACTCCTCTGCAGCGGTAGTTACACCTTCGATTAGGTTTGTTTTATAGCATTCTTTAGTGTTTTTCACTTGCAATAATGTTTTCCAATAGATTTAAAGACTTAGACTTAGAGGTTTTAGGATCCATTTTGGATCATAACAAGTACATAGATATATAGAGGATGCAATAGTAAGTAGGTGAGCTACTAAAGAGAGTATCCACCTTGTCCTAAGACACAAGTGGCATTGTTGTATATAGGTTTCCTATTAAAGGTAGAAGTTTCTAAGTAGTGGATGGATGTTTAGGAGTTAGGATTAAACGTAGATGAAGAATAAAGGTTGGTCACCAATGTGTAGCATCATCACTTTACCTAACTAATAATGGTGTTAATGTTGGGTTAAGGCCTTAAACATGTTGGGATTTGGTAGCCATGGGGAATGTCATGGGAATGGGGAATGGTCAAAATTGCCAATGGATCATAGCTATCCTTATCAAATTTCTTTCTAGTGGTTAGAACATTTTGCAAGGGTATGGAAAGAGATACATTGTGTGTTAGAGAAAATTAAGGATGTAGAATAGGTAATAAATGATAACTGAATATGATGAAATGTCTATTTTTGGAACATTGATAGAAAGTTGTGCTTGGAAATGAGAGAAGACAACAATATAATGTTGATATTTGATATAATTTTGGACATTATGATTGTGGACTACTTGAGTTAGTTCCATTGTATCCAAAATTCTACCATACAACATGCTAAATTAAATATTTCTATAGTGTTGTGTAGAAGATACCCTAGTTATGGATTGGGATTTAATTTTGGAAGATGACCTCATCATTGGTTCCATAGAAAGGAAAACCTTCATAGTCGAGTTGTTTTTTGTGTTCTCACACCATTAAATATCTTGACGATGAAGATGAATGACTACTTTGCAACTTCATCATGCCTTTTCGTTCTCGATTGATTTATCCTTGTATGGGAGAATTTTTGCGTCCACGGTGTGAGTTGGTCACAACCAAAATTATTAGTAAGTATTTGAAGAGTGAATTTATGGTCCTAGCATAGGCCATATAGTAGTGTGGAGATGCTTAGCTTCCTATTTCTAGCTTCTATAGCTAGTGCATCGATAACATGGCCATGCTCATGGAGGAATGTATTCCACTCTTGAATCAATTGGTACTACTACTAAGAAAATTGTGTATGTCCTTATTTAATTAATTGAGTTTCTCTTTCTAACACCTAGTATGATGTGGACAAAACTGCATATGTTCCTATTTAATTAATTGAGAAGAGAGGCTTATAGCATGATGTGTAAGTGTGCTCATAGCATGATCTGTAAGTGTGTCCATTTGCCATCAAAGTTGAAATTGAATTTTTTCTCATGTCGGCCAAAACATATATATTTTTTTAAATCTAACAATAAAAATAAAATTAAATAACTATACAAAACATTTATCTTCATTGAAGTGGCGTTGTAGTTGTGATGCTCTTTGTAATCTATATTACTATATGCAATGATGACATCATGTGCACTAGAAAGAGAGGATGTTCATGAACAAAAATCCAATTAGCTATGGTAAACGTATCCCTAACTCAATTTAAATAAAAATATGAAATAATTACAACGATGGGAAAATATAACATTTCTAAAGATTTTTTTATCCCTAAATGAATTTAAAAAAAAATAACAAATAATTAAAATGAAGCAAAAATATAGCATTTCTAAAGATCTTTTTTCATAATTGAGTGCCCCTCCATTGATATGTACCCTAAATACACTAATGATTGCTAAGCAAGTTCAAATTTCCTAGTGTTCTCGATGTAATGATGTTTTTTCAAAGTCTCTAACAACTACCTATGATATGAGACATTCTCCTATTAGGTAGAGATATAAGAAATAAATTCAAAAATTTAATATT
>APFE031127599.1:111753-148410 GCA_000404065.3 Pinus taeda | reverse complement strand
ATTCAGAGTTGAAATGTTTTCATTCCAATTTTATGTTCTCTTATCGTGAACTTAGTAACTATGTCACGAGGCGCAAACGAATTTAGACCAAAGTCCAGAAAACACGAGGAGAGAAGAATTTGCACAACTTCTCTCAGAATGAGGGTAAAATTTATTTGTATACAGAGGGAAGAGTATAATCCTTGCCCTAAAAATTCATGCCTTTTGCACGTGCTCAAACTTGAAGAATTGAGTTGATGGAGAAAAAATGACAAACAAAATATGTCGTGTGTCTCCTCTTCTCTCCGCCATCTCAAACACGTGATGTGACACTACATAACCAGGGTTTACCATGGGCAGGACCCCTAATTCCTCGAATACGCTAACATCTTCTTGATCTCTGTCATTGCAGCAGACTCCCATGGTGGCATTATAAGAAATAATTCTAGACTCCAATGACTTCACGTCATTCCAGCATTGGAATTCATCATTAAGCAGCTTTGCTGCCTTGCCCCAAGGGCTGTACTCATTAATAGAACACAAATTTATTTCTTCATGTTGACTATTGGAAGGGGGAGATCTCTTCCATCAACTGAGGGACTGAACAACATCACAAAATTCTAATGCGCTTGCTTTGACCACAGTAGTGGGGATTGAGATATGGGTCACCCTCGCAACTCCACGTGCAAACCTCTTAGAATTAAATGATCGTACTGTTGAACTCGTTATTCCATGAGAAATCTTCTCCGCCATGGCTCTCTCGTGTCTGAATTTAGAAATGAATATCGATGCATTCTTCATAGATTGTATATAAAGCAATATAACAAAAATACTAGCTACAAATGGTTAGAAAACATTTTACGGGGCAGAGAAGGGGATTCTAACTCAAAATTTCTTTGCAGAAAAGTCAAATTCAGTTGCTTCAAGGTAAGTCTGATGTTAGAGAATGGAAATCACAACTACATAGAGACTTAATGAAAGACATGAAATAAATCACACAAAAAATAGAGTAAAAGCAAAAACTTTTGTGGTAAATTTACTCATGAATGTTTAAGACCATATCATAACATAACATACTTTTTATTATATTTTAAACATATGAAAAATACATTCCCATGATAAATGGAGTCTATAGCTCCAAGTGAAAAAAAAAAAAAAAAATTTGAGTGTGATTTGCCCATCACTTGGTTGCGGAGTAACTATTTGTAAAACTCCATAAAACTAGTCTTCGAGTGCTCACCAATATTTTCTCCACAATTTTATCCTCACTACCTGATAGACTCTCACTCTCTAACTTACCCCACATTACAAATTACTTTTACATCCACATTTATCCCGACATACAAATTTTACATTAATACCTCAGATACCAAATAATTAATATGCAACATGGGCGATTTTACATAGTAATTGGTTTTCTGAACTTGAAGGTGTTGTGGAGTGCGGGAAACAATTGTGGAGTGAATGCCTTAACTAAGTGCCTTAACTTCTCTGCTATGTTAGGGAATGGTCAGTATTGTATTTTCTGCTCTCACCCTAGTCCTTTCGCCTATAAACAAAATTGCAAGAGTGCAGTAGTTGACTCAGAAAGCACGGTTTTTGTAAGTGTGTTTAAGGCGGTGGTTGGGATTAATATTTACAACACTTATCATTAATAACAACTACCTCCATTGATGATTCCCACATAATCTCTGAGACAAAAAAAAATCACGTGCCAATGGCTTTGTGAAAATATCAACAAATTGTTCCTCTAGTTTCGCAACACAATTTCATCGTTGTTAATTAACTCTTTGAGAAAATGATATTCAACATCAATATGCTTGGTAGTTTTGTGAAAAAAGAAATATTTGATAATGCAATTGTTGACATGTTGTCACAGAAAATATTTGTCATTCCCTCTTGGCCGTGGCCAGGATCCCTGAACATCCTTCTCATCTAAACTTCCTTGCATTTTCCTGCTATTGTGGTGACATATTCACCTTCTTCTATTGACAATGAAACTATAAGTTTCTTCTTAGAGGCCAATGAAATGAACCCAAAATCCAAATGAAAAACATATCCTCATGTGCTCTTTTTGTCATTGACACTTCCTACCCAATCACTATAGTGTAACCAACCAGCGTGAAATCACTTGTTGCAGTGTCTAAAACGACATATTGTTTTGTCCCATTCACATGACTTAGAATCCTTTTCGTTGATTTCCAATGTGTTTCCTTCGATGTCTCCATCAACCTCAACACCATGATAGTTGGAGTTATTGTAGGTTTGTTGTTCTGCATTGTAAACCTTTTCAAAATGTCCGGTACATACTCTGCTTGAGAAATAAAAATTGCATTTTTTGTTTGCTTCATGTCTATGCCCAAAACATAACTTAACAGCCCCAAGTTAGTCATTTCAAATTCATTCTTCATGACTTGTTTGAAATCATCGATGAGGAAATCATCATTGCCTATAAAATTAAATCATCTACATATAAGACAATAATGAGAATCTTAACATCATTCTTTTTGATGTAGAGATTAGGCTCACCATCACATTTGTCGAAACCATTGTCAAACAAGTAGGCATCTATTCTATTGTATCGTGCATGTGATGCTTGCTCCAGCCCATAAAGAGCATTCCTCAAGTGGTACAATTTGTCTTCTTTTCCTTATACCTCATAACGAGGAGGTTGTGCAAAATACACTTCCTCTTTGAACACTCCACTTAAGAATGTTGATTTTATGTCCATTTGATACACTTTCCATTTATGTTGTGTGATAATCACTACAATTTTATGCTCTATCTCCATCCTTGTGATTGTTGCAAATGTCTCCTCATAAGCTCTTCCATGCTTCTTCTTCTATACTTTTACAACTAGTATCGCTTTACGCTTTTCAATCTTGCCATCAACATTTCTCTTGGTCTTATAGACCCACTTCACTCCAATGACTTATTTTCCTTGTAAGAGGCTCACTAATTCCCATGTTTCATTATTTTCTATTACTTATATTTCTTCCTTCATTACCACAACCCATTTTTCTTCTTTGACTGCATCTTCAAAATGGATTGGGTCATCGACATGACAAAATAATGCAAATAAGAAATTCAAACCAACACTACTATTGACTTCATCTTTCTCATAAATTTCATTTAAATTTATGAATTTTGGTGTTCTTATGCTTGTTGAAGATGGACTGGACATGTCACTTCATGTTGCACTTTGCAGCATGCTTGGAGAATCACTTGCTTGATTGTGCGATGATGTCCTATTATTTTTTGATGGTGGTACTTGATGCTTGCTTTATTTCACTTGAATAGGTGTAGAGGGAGTCACTGTTGAGGACTTACTTGTTTTTGTCAATTACTCTTTGTCCTCATGTGGTATACATCTCTTGACATTAATTTTCTTCTATAATCTTCCATCCCATGCTTCTTCTTCTATGAACTACACATCTCTGCTGATTAAGACCCTCTTGGTTGATGGATTATAGAGCTTGTATGCTTTGGATTCATCACTGTATCCAAGAAATATATATTTCTCCCCTTTGTTGTCCAACTTCTTCCTCAACTCATCCGGCACATGTCAATATGCCACGCATCCAAAGAATCTCATGCGAGTGACACTATGCTCTCTTCCACTCCATGCCTCCTCAAGAACTACGTTTTGGACACTTTTGGTTGGACATCTATTCAAGATATATGCTTCACAAGTGACAACTTCAACACAATAATGATTTGGAAAATGATTTTCCTTCAACATGCTCCTTTCCATTTCCATAATGGTCCTATTCTTCCTTTTCGCCACACCATTTTGTTGAGGTGTATATCTTGTTTTAAATTGATTGTGAATTCCATGTTCCCTAAAAAGATCGAGGAAGCCATTTGAGATGTATTTGCCACCTCTATCAGTCCTAAGGAATTTGATGTAGTGTCTTATTTTCTTCTCAACAAGACCTTTGTATTGGCGAAAGCGCTAAAACACTTCAATTTTATGTTTGAGGAGATAGACCCATGTCTTCCCCGTGTACTCATCTATGAAGGTCAATAAATATTGGTTACCAGCAATTGATGGTGTCTGCATTGGTCCACATAAATTTGAGTGGAAAATCTCCAAAGGTGCCTTTGCCCTTACTGAATTTCCTACTAGAAATTTCTCTCTATGTTGCTTGTCAAGATGCATCCTTCACATAGGTTGTTTGGTTTTTCTATGAGTGGCAATCCCTTCACCATAATTTTTCTATGCAGCAAATTCAAACCTCGAGAGTTGAGATGTCCAAATCTCAAATTCCACAACCAATTTTCATCTTTGACCTCTTCTTGATAGTTCACTTGTGTGACAACTGCATGTTTTCCTTCACCCTCTTGCGAGTTCATTGATAGTTGTGCTTGTGCACCTTATTCTTTCAAATCCGATCTTATCTCTAGGGGAAACATTCTATTGTTTGTCATCTGAACCTTTGTAATCAACTTTTTGCTTGGAGGCCTATCCAAAATTCCTCACACATCATTTTTGAAGAAGACATTGTAGCCCTTTTGCATGAGTTGTCTAATTCTTATGAGGTTATGTTTCAAATCGGGGACAAAGTAAACATCTGAGATGTACTTCTTCTCCCCCTTCATTGTTAGGATATTAACTCTTCCTTTCCCCATGACAGAGACTTTGCTATCAATCCATAATGTCACTTCAGATTTCACACTTTCATCTAGATTGCAAAATATTTCTATGTTCCCTCACATGTGGTTGCTATACCCTGAATCTAGATACCATATATCACTTTGTTTTTCTTGTGCTACATTACAAGCTAAAAACATGCTATCATGGTTATGATTTTCTTTTTTGAAATTTACACTTGGTTTGTTACTAATGTCCTATTGCTTCTTTCTACATTCATTTGCATATTGACCATACTTCTGACAATAATCACATTGAACTTGAGATTTATCATACCTTTGACCTTGTGCTTGATTTTGGCTTGGGCCTTGACTTGGATTTTGATTGCTGCCCCTTCCGCTTGAGCTTGAAGGGCTACTTCTTCCACCTCTTTGTGGCCTTTTTCCTCTTCCTCTAACATATCATCTCCCTCTTTCTCAACCTTGACCAAAGGAAAATTGTGTCTTAAAGGCATGCTCCAATGAGGATATTGTTTCTTTATTCAGTCTATATTCATGAGAAATGAGTGATGCATGAATCTCATCCACTTATAATTATGAGAGATCCTTAGTCTCTTCTATGGGCATAACTATGGCATCAAACCTTGCTCACAAACTTCTCAAAAATTTCTCAACTATTCTCCTTTCTTCAAGTATATCACCATGAGACCTAATTTGAGTAACCAACCCAATTACGTGTGTAAAAAATGAGTCTACATTCTGAGACTCTTTCATGCAAAGTGTTTCAAAATATCTTCTCAACATTTGCAGTTTTTCTATCTTGACTTTTGCCATGCCTTGGTAGGTTTCCTGGAGGGTTTCCCATTCTTGCTTGACTTCGTTGTTGACTCAACACATGGGAAATTACATTCGTGAATTGATTGAAATATGTAGAAGATTGATTTTGCATCCTTCTTCGTGTTGTCCCTCAACAAATATCTTTATACTTGAGATAAGGCATTGTACGGTGTTGCATATGCTCGTTCTTGAAAACCATTCTCCACCAAATCCCAAATGTCTTGAGAAGAAAACATGGCCCTCATTGGAATATCCCAACAATCATAACTTTTTCCATTAAACTGAGGTATATGACGATTAGTCAAGCTTTTTCTTGATGTTTGCATTTTTGAGTGAAAAAGAAACTTTCTACCTATTGGTAAATATGATTAAAAACAATCTTCCCTCAAAGCAATTTTAACTGCTAGTAAAAACACTTGCTTTTACACTAACAAATTTTAATTCACTCTGATACCATGTTAAAAAAAAAATTACGGGGCAGAGGAGAGGAGTATATCTCAAAATTCAGTTGCAGAAGAGTTAAATTCAGTTGTGTCAAGGTATGTCTTATGTTGCAACATGTAAATCACAACTACATATAGGCTTAATAAAACACAAGAAATAACTCAAAGAAAAATAGAGTAAAAGAAAAAAGGGTTGTAGTATATTTACTCATGAATGTTTAAGACCACATCACAACATAACATAACTTGTATTATATTCCAAACATAGGTAAAATACATTCACATGATAAATGTAGACTACAACTTGATCTGGTAATCACCCTATGAGTGACCTCTGCTAAAGATTTATTAAATGAATGTATTACATACTCATATGTTGGTGTATGTCTATCTTATTTAAGTAATAGATTGATCAGATTGCCAATACACAGACAATTGAATGGAAAAACAACAGAGAAATACAGTAAGCAAATACAAGAACACAAGAAATTAATAAGGATTTCACCCTATTCTCCAGGGCTACATCACCGGTCCAACTTTCAGTGGTGGCCTTGTTTTATTGTGCCTTTAAGTAGAGAATTACAATACATGGACTCAATGTGAGTTCTGTTGAAGCAGGTTTTGCTTGGCACAGTGGTTCCTCGATTCCCCAAGCCACTAGAGTACATAGACTCTTCTTCTTCATAACAAATCTATGACCTTTTTGTCTTCAGTGGAAAGAGCCAAATGTTATGCTTAGTCCAGACAAATTCCCCTATGGGATGGATTGAATCTCTCAAGCTCTCTGGTGCTCAATGTTGCCACTGGTCAGCTCGACCCTCTGTCTCTTTCTGCATTTTCTTTACTACCTTCTTCTCTGGTGTCTATCTCTTAGTGTTCACTCCTCCTCTCCAGGTTTTCTTTGACTGAATCTCACTTGTGTATTCTGTCTCTGTTAATGGCTTTTAGCCATTCGTTCCAATGCATGTTCAGTTCCTTGTCCACCTCTGTCAATTAACCTTTGCAGTTGTGCTTGGAGTTCCCTAATCAACATCATCATCAATACTCAGGGAGTAGCCACATGTCCTCTTCTAAATAGTGCTAGCCTGCTTCATTGGTTTGTTTCTTCAGTTACGTCATGGATGCATTCTTCGTCCATCATAGGGGTCAAAAAAATTCCAAATCCTTCTAAAATGCGGCTCATTCTTTCGTCAAATCCACTTCCCGTCGGGCTCAATCTCAGCCATCTGGTTTAGGGCCTCCAGATCTGACGCCATACGCACGTCCCATGCAGTTGACTTTCTCTACCGATAGCATGCGATCAACGATGGTTTTCTCTCACCTCCACTTGCCACGCGTCGATCGATGTATGGAATTGTGGCAATTTCGTCCAAAACCTCTTACCATTTGTGCATACCCTAATTTGCAGGTCCTGCCTTTGTATGTTAGAACTTTTTTCTTTTCTACCTGTGGTTCTCTAGTTCCTTCATTATCCCCTTGTTCACCGAGCGATGCATGATTAGCGACCTCCTTATTTTCCCAATCTAGGCCTCCAAGGGGCTACTTTGACCTCCCACTCAGTCTCCATGGGCCTCAGTCAGTGCGCTTTGACCGAGGTCCTCGTCATTTGATGCTCGCTACCACTGCCACTAGTTCAGGATGTTTTTGATCATTGTTTCGGAATTTTTAGAGATTTTTCCTGACCTGATACAATCATGGTTCTTTGACAGTTCTTGATCGATCCAATTCAGATCACGACCTTCGCATTGAAAAGCTTTTGGACCACCAAAAGCTGGTTTTCTTTCAAGCATTGTCTAGGTGAGGATACTACTATCTCACTTGTCCATTCTCAATCGACTTTGCACTGCTTGGCTTCGAACCTTTGAGTCCAATTCTGAGGTACTCAACATCTCCTCTACGTGTTGTCCTCGCATTCCTATCCAAGATTATGTCTTCCTACAATTCATTAAGATATTTAGGTAGCAGGTCATCAATAGAAGGCAATTGACTTTACTCTTCAGGATCCTCAATCATTGAAGGTTCAAACAATCTCAAGCAATCTGAATTTATGACTGAGTAGATGTGCATGTAAGCTAGTAGATCAAGGAAAAAATCATTTTCACCAATATTCTCAAGTATCGTAAAAGGTCCATACCTAATAGGCTTTAGATTTTTACCTTCACCTTGCATCCTGTCCTTCCTAATATATAGCCATACCTGGTCTCCAACTTGAAAACTATGCTCCATCCAATGCTTGTCATGCTTAGCCTTGTATTTGGCTTGGCTCTTTTCCAGTTGTTCTTATACAGCGTGGTGGATCTCTTGGATCTCTTCAATGAACCTAGTTGCCTTGTCCACATCACTGTGTCCATCAACCGTGGTATCTTTACCAAAGAAAAAATCCAAAGGAGACCTTGGTATGAAACCAAAACAGGTCTCAAAAGAAGATCTCTATGTAGAAGAGTGTTTTTCTCTATTGTAAGCATGCTGCACATAACACAAATGTTCATCCCAAAGCTTAGGATGTTTGCTGCAATATCCTCTGAGTAATTGGATCACTATCCTATTAACTACGTGTTTCTGGCCATCAGTTTGTGGATGAAAAGTTGTGCTTTTCTTCAGTTGGGTGTCCATCAGTTCCCATAGACTTGACCAAAACGTCCCCACAAATTGGGTGCCTCGATTAGATACAATAGAATTGGGTAATCCAAAATGAACCCATACATGTTCAAAGAATAATTTTGCAATTTGTTCAACTATAATCTGTTTATTACGAGGTATCAAAATACACATTTCGCTGAACCTATCCACAACCACATATAGGTAATCATGACCTTTCCTATATTTAGGCAGTCCTCCAACAAAATCCATGGAAACACTTTCCAAAGGGTGAGAAGGATCTTGTAAAGGAGTGTACAAACCTAGTTTTCTATTTTTGGCCTTGCTTTTAGCATACATAGTACACCCTCGTACATATCTAGAAACTGTCACATTCATTTTTGGCCAGTAACAAAATCTTTGCAGCTGTGCAACTATTTTACTTACCCCAAAGTGACCTGATATCAGAGAAGTATGTGTCTCTCTAATTATCTTTACTCTCTCGGTTTGTGGAATGCAGAGTTTCCCACAATGATATAATAGTCGGTCCTTCACATGATAGTCCAATTCTTCTACCTTTTTTCCTTGACTCAAAGTTGCATATACGTATTTAAAGTCTATATCTTGAGCATATTTTTCAATGTAACTTTCATGTAGTGTAGAATTATGCTTAAGTATAGTAGATGCATTTATAATGGGTCTAGACAACATGTCTGCAACTTTGCTGTGTATGCCCTTGTTATATCTGATGACCAGATGACTGTTGTAGAAAACCCATCCATCTGTAATGTATTGATTGTTGCAACTTAGTTTGGGAGTGTATATATTGGAGTGGTTGGTGATCAATATATATTACTGTCTCTTTGCCCATTAAGAAATGTTTCCACTTTTTCACACTCTGAACTAATGCATACAATTCTTTATCATATGTAGGATAGTTAACTACTGCAGGATTAAAAGTCTTAGAATGATAACATATTGGTTTATCGTGGTGTGTCAACACTACTCCCATGGAATAGTCACTGGCATTTGTTTGGATTTCAAATGGTCTTTGTAGATCAGGCAATGCTAGTACAGGTGTTGTACTAATATTTTCTTTCAAGGTGTCGAAGGCTTTCTTATGTTTGCCTCCCCAGTAAAACACCTTGTTCAATCCTGTCAAAGTATGTAAGGGAGCTACAGTTGAGGAAAAATTAGAAATGAACTTACTCCAATATTGCGCTACTCCTAAGAAGCTTCTCACTTCTATAGCAGACTTTGGTTTAGGCCAGTTTACAATGACTACCACTTTAGAGGGATCTATTTTCAATTCACCATACCCTACTATATGACCCAAATAGTTTAGTGATGTTTTGTCAAATTCACATTTTGAGAGTTTAACATAAAGTTTTTCTCTTTTCAAAACATCTAATATCTGCTTAATATGATTTAAGTGTTCTTCCCATGTTTTACTAAAAGTCAAAATGTCATCCAGATACACAATAACAAAATCATCAAGAAAAGGCCTGAGTGCATCATTCATTAATCTCATGAAAGTAGCAGGAGCATTGCTCAAGCCAAAATGCATAAATAGCCACTCATATAATCCTTGCTTTGTTTTGAAAGTAGTCTTCCATGCATCTTGTTCTACAACTTTGACCTGATGGTATCCACGGTGAAAATCTAGCTTGATGAAATAAACAACTTCCTTCAATTGATCTAAAATATCATCTATGCAAGGAAGGGGATAATGATTTTTGATTGTTATCTTATTCAACGCTCGGTAGTTAATGCACATTCTCCATGAACCATATTTATTTCCCACCAAAATGATTGGTGACCCACATGGTGATGTGCTAGGCCTAATGAATCCCTTCTCGAGTAACTCCTGCACCTGCTTCTTGATTTCAGCATTCTCTATAGTAGACAACCTGTACATTTCGATGTTACGCAATGGAACATATTGCTACAAAATAATACCATGCACTATTTCCTTTTTGGGTGGCAGACCTTTAGGTTCCTGAAACAGGACATCATACTCTGAAACAATGTTTTCTATGTCAGCTTGCTATTGAGCATTACAACCCTCAAATACATTGGTTTATCAGGTTTTTTTTCGCTTACAACCATTAGTAAGAATTGTTTGCATGAATTTGTCATTCTTTTCATCTGCCTAGAATTTATGAGACTGCAATTATTCTTGAGCTTGTGAGCTCTTACAAAGTATTTGATTCCATCTTTAACAAGTAGATAGATGTTCTCAGCTCTATAGAAAATAGCATTTCTATCATACAAGTAAGGACTTCCTAAAAAAATTCCACATATATCCAAAGGAATTATGTCTAACTCAACCTCATCTACAAATGTTGACCCAAAAGAAAACTTGAGTTTGCACTGTCTAGTTACTTGTAGTTGTGTTTTATCATTCAACCATCCTAATGGGTATGGTTTCTTGTGAGGTGTAGTTGCTAATCCCAATTTCTTTACAATTTCTTCAGAAATCAAATTTACTTATGAGCCACTATCAAACAAAGTATCGATCTTTTGATGTTTGGAAATAAGTCGAATGTGAAAAAGCTCATGTCTTTTTCTCTCATGTTCTTCATCAATAATAGTTTGAGAAGAATTACTAGTAGATGCTTCAGAATTATTACCTTTTATACCAGTGGCTACAGTGATTGTTTCATTTCCTGAGTCTGACCCCAAATCATTCTGAATAGCTGCAACAGTCTTCTTCTTCTTGCCCTCAGAATTCTTAGGTCTCAGCTCTGGACGTAGAATCCAAGAGTGCTCACCATCATGCCCCTCCCTTTTATAGTGAGTGCATGAAGCTTTTCTTTTATGTGCAGTGTTAGCCTTTCTTGCTTTCCACTTCTACTTTCTTTTCTCCTTACTCTTCCTCACAGTGGGTCGGGATAGTTCCCCAACTTTTGGATTTCCATTCTTTCCTCTAGCTTCTATATGAGTAGCTTGTACAGATACCTCATCTATACTAGTGGGATTAAACATGAGGATGGTATGCCTCATGTAGTTGTGTAGACCACCAATGTACTTCAAAAGAGTCTCTGGTGAGTCTAATGAGATCCCTAGAATCAATGCTCTCTTTCTAAATTATTGAGTATACCCTTGCACACTTTGCCCTTTCAACTACCGAAGAGTTTTCCAGCTCATCATGGCTTGTTACATGTAGGCCAATGGATAGAACTACTTATTAATTGAAGAAACAAAGTCACTCCAGACAAAGATAGTCTTACCATGTCTCTTTATGTTAGCTTGGGTTCTACCTTACTACCAAACCAAGGTAGTGCCTCCTAGGCATGGGCTTTCCAGCTGAATTTTTCTCTTGTTTGAGTCGATGTTTTGCATTCTGCAATACACATCAATTTATCTAATCCAATTTTCCAACTTTTCAACATTTAGCTCTCCATCATATATAGGCAAATCAAATTTAACATCTAGCTTAATCAAACATGCTTTCTTATTATGCACAGGGATATTAGGAGGTGTGAGAAAGCTTTCCTCTTTCTCTTTTCCTTTTTAGTGGTCATGGGAATGAGACTCGTCTTCTTCTTTATCTTGTTTAGAACTTGATGAATCTTCATCCTTATGCTTTCTAAAGTCCCTATACATTTCTTCTACCATAGACTTTATAGCTAGGAAGCTCTCCATGAATTGAGGGTCTGGCCCCATAGAACCTTCCTCTAACATTGTCTTCCGAGGATAGACTCTCCCAATTTCAGGATTAGTTTTGACCAACTCTCCTTCTCCTATTTTGAGCTTTGATCTAGTGAGCGTTCAATAGCTAAAACAACACAAGCTTGTCTAACCTTATAGCCTTTTGCTCTAATACCACTTGATGTGATAATCACCCTATGAGTGACCTTAGTTAAGGATTTATTAAATGAAGGTATTACAGACGCATATGTTGGTGTATGTCTATGTTATTTAAGCAACGGATAGATCAGATTTCCAATACACAGACAATTAAATGGAAAGACAATAGAGAAATATAGTAAGCAAATACAAGAACATAAGAAATTAATAAGGAGTTCACCCTATTCTCCAGGGCCACATCTCCGGTCCAGATTTCAGTGGTGGCCTTAGTTTATTGTGCCTTTAAGTAGAGAATTACAATACGGGGACTCAATGTGAGTTCTCTTGATGTAGCTTTTTCTTGGCAGGGTGGTTCTTGGATTCCCAAAGCCACTAGAGTACATAGACTCTTCTTCTTCCTACTAGCTTTGTGACCTTCTGTTCTTCAGTGGAAAGAGCCAAATGTGATGCTCAGTCCGGACAGATTCCCCTATCAGATGGCTTGAATCTCTCAAGCTCTTTGGTGTTCGATGCTATCGCTGGTCAGCTTGGCCCTCTGTCTCTTTCTGCTTTTGCTTTACAACCTTCTTCTCTGGTTTCTGTCTCTCAGTGTTCAGTCCTCCTCTTGGGGTTTGCTCTGACTGACTCTAACTTGTGTATTCTATCTCTATTCATGGCTTTTAGCCATTCATTCCAATGCCTACTCGTCCATCCTCTGCCTCTGTCAATTCACCTTCTGCAGCTGCACTTGGAGTTCCCTGTTCGGTGTCATCATGAATGCTTAGGGAGTGGTCACATGTCCTCCTCTAAATGGCGCTAGCCTGCTTTGTTGGTTTGTTTCTTCAGTTATATCATGAATGCGTTCTTCCTCCATTGCGGCAATCAAACGGATTCCAAATCCTTCTAAAACACGACTCATTCTTTCATTTATTCCGCTTCCCCGCATTGAGCTTGATCCCACTCATCTGATCTATGGCCTATAGATCAACGCCATATGCACGTCCTGCGCAGTTTACTTACTCGACTGATAGCGCGTGATCAACGACGGTTTTCTCTCACCTCCGCTTACCATGCATCGATTGATGTATGGAATCGCCCTGCTTTTGTCCAAAACCTCTTACCATTTGTGGGCACCCCGATCAATACCACCAGCTTTCCAGAGTGTGGGTCCCGCCTTTGTACGTTAGTGCTTTTTGCTTTTCCTCCCGCAATTCTCTGATTCCCCCACGCGACTGAGTGCTCGACCATTTCTTTCATTATTACCCTATTCTCCCAATGATGCGTAATTAGCACACATCAAAAACCTCCTTATTTTCCTAATCCGAGCCACCAAGGGCTACTTTGACCTCCCGCGCAGTCTCCATGGGCCTCGGTCAGTGCACTTTGATCGAGGTCCTCGTTGTTCCATGCTGGCTACCACTGCCACTAGTTCAAGGTGTTTTTGGTCGATGTTTTGGAATTTTTAGAGATTTTTCCTCACCTGATACAGTCATGGTTCTTTGACAGTTCTTGATGGATCCGATTCAGATCACAGCTCCAAGTGAAAAACACAAAAAACTTACTGTGATTTAGGAATCACTGGGGCTGTGGAGTAAATGCCTATAAAACTCCATAAAAGTGTTTTTCACATGCCGACCAACATTACCTCCATGCTTTTATCCTCACTACGTCACAGCCTCTCTCACTATAACTTTTCCCACATTACAAATGACTTTTACATCCATATTTATCTCAACATACAAATTTGACATTAATACATGATAGAACAAATAATTAATATGTAGCATGGATGATTTTACATAGTAATTGTTTTTTGAACTTGCAGTTGTTGTGGAGTGTGGGCAACAATTACAGAGTGAATGCTTGTGCGTATTTATTTACCAGCTTCATTAAGTGCCTTAACTTATGTGCTGTGTTGGGGAGTGGTAAGAGTTGTACTTTCTACTCTAACTTAAGTCATTTCGCCTGCAAACAAAATCACAACTATGCAGTAGTTAACTAGACAAGCATGGTGTTTGTCACTATGTTTAAGGCTGTGGTTGGGATTAATATTTCCAACACAAATCTCGAGAACAACCTTACACCATATAGAGAACCCATCATCACTCTGAATTGGCCAGCTCCAGAATATTGGTTTGTCTAATACAAAGATGTAACTTTTGAGGTGCGGTTCTCGTGAAGTTATATGGTTGCCGAAAGAAACCTCTATATATGATATGCAGATAAGCTCATAAAAACAAAGGAACGAAGAATTGAATACTTTTATCTCAGGCATTTAGCAAATAAAGTTTCTTTCTTATAGGATCATTGGACATAAAACGAAATCTAATCATATTCAATAGAGTGGATTCCATTGACCCAATGTGTTAGAGAGTGAATTATATTGATCCAATCCAATATGTTTAATGAGTTTTGATTAGGGCCATCTAATTCGTCAAACTTAACTGGGCTTGGCCTACACAAGCCTTAAGATGACTGGGTTTTTTAGCATGCCTCCTCTTCTCTAATAGGGAACAATCACCTAGACAGATTTGATCTTGAGTAGCTTTACTTAAGAGACCCATCACCAATTAGTTATTCTAGTAAGACTTATTTTACCATTGTCATTCTTGTTATGATTTATTAATTAATTGAATATGAATCAATTTTTCATTATTATTTTATTTCGTAGAGTAAAATATAGTATTATTTTTTGATTATGCAAATATTTCATAAGGAAATAATTGTGTGGTGGGTGTGATATGTGTAAAATAAAAGATCTTAAGAGTCATCCCAATGATTGAAAATGGGTAGAGAGGAACAAAAAAATTTGATGTCATATTATGTGCATGAATTGCCTTTACAAAAGCAAAAGAAGGTTGTATTGATATTTAGGATTCCCATTACATATCATTAATATGTTTTCTTTTACTAATTTATTTTTATTTATTACTTATCATTAATATGTTTTATTTTTATTTTAATTTTGTAAACTAATTCATTTTTATTGGCTATTAATATGTTTTATTTATTTATATTTTATATTAATTGATTTTTTTTTTAAGACGGTAAATACATGAGGCAAAAAATGGTGATATCAAGAAAAAAATAATCAAGAAATAGTTTCTTGTTCACTATGGTGTGGGATGGTTGAGAGAAAAATATTTTATTGGTTCTATGTTTCAAAAGAAAGTAGACATGCATAAAAAAGTTGCAATGTCATAACAAGTACATAAATATTGAGAGGATGCAATAGTAAGAAGGTGAGTTACTAAGGAGAGTATCCACCTTGTCGTGAAACCCAAGTGGCATTGTTGTATATAGGTTTCCTATTAAAGGTGGAAGTTTCTAAGTAGTGGGTGGATGTTTAGTAGTTAGCATTAAAGGTAGACGGAGAATTCAGATTGGTCATCAATGTGTAGCATCATCCCTTGCTCTAACTAATAATGGTGTTAATTTTGGGTTAAGGCCCTAAACAAGTTGGGATTTGGTAGCTATGGGGGATGTCATGGGAATGGAGAGTAGTCAAAATGGACAATGGATCATAGCTATCCTTGACCAAATTTCTTTCTAGTGGTTAGAACATTTTACAAGGGTGTGTAAAGAGATACATTGTGCGTTAGAGAAAATTAAGGATATAGAATCGATAATAACGATAACTGAATATGATGAAACATGTATTTTTGGAGCATAGATAGAAAGCTAAGCTTCGAAATGATAGAAGACAAAAATCTAAGCTTGATATTTGATATAATTTTGGACATTATGGTTTAGACTACTTGAGTTAGTTCCATTGTATCCAAAATTGTACTATATAACATGCTAAATTAAATATTTATATAGTGTTGTGTAGAAGTTATCCTAGTTATGAATAGGGATATAATTTTGGAATATGACATCATCATTGGTTCCACAGAAAGGAACACCTTCATACTCCATGTGCTTTTGGTGTTCTCCCACCAGTAAATATCTTGACCATGAATATGGCATACTACTTTCCGATCTTATCATGAATTTTCATTGTCAATTGATTTATCGTTGTAAGGGGGAATGCTTGCATCTAGGGTGTGAGTTGGTCACAACCAAAACCATTAGCAAGTATTTGAAGAGAGAATTTATGGTCCTAGCATAGGCCATATAGTAGTGTGGAGTGCTTTGCTTCCTATTTTAAGCTTCTATAGCTAGTGAATCTATCACATGAGCATGTTGATGGAGGAATGTATTCCACTCTTGAATCAATTGATACTACTATTGAGAAAATTGTGTATGTTCTTATTTAATTCATTAAGTCACTCATTCTACCACCTATTATGATGTGGACAAAATTGCATATCTTCTTATTTAATTAATTGAGATGAGATGCTCATAGTATGATGTGTATGATGTTGAAACAATTGCATATGTTCTTATTTAATTAGTTGAGCCGAGAGGCTCATAGTATGATGTGTAACTGTATATGTCTACCATCAAAGCTGAAATTAAAATTTTTCTCATGTTGGCTATTTTTTTTTAAATCTAAAAAAAAATAGCTATATAGAACATTTACCTTGATTGAACTGGCCTTGTAGGTGCGATGCTCTTCCTAATCTCTATTACCAATGCAATGATGACGTCATGTGTAGGAGGAGAGGATGTTCATGAACAAAAATATGATTACCTGCTCTAAATGTATCCGTAACTAAATTTAAATAAAAATAAGAAATAATTAAAATGAAGGGAAAATATAACATTTAAAAATAATTTTTTGTCCCTACCTGAACTTATATAGAAATAACAAATAATTAAAAAAAAAAAAGAAAATATAACATTTCTAAATATTTTTTTTCATAAATAAGTGCCCCTCAATTGGTATGTACCCAAAATACACCAATGATTGCTAAGCGAGTTCAAATTTCCTAGTGCTTTCGATGTATTGATGTTTTTTCAAAGTCAATAAAAACTGCTTAAGATATGAGGCATTCGACTATTAGGTAGAGTGTCATATACCTACCTACTAACTCATAAGAAAAAAATTCACTTTGTTTAACTCAAGGCAAAACATGACTTTGCACAAATGAATTAAATTAATTAATACCACCATCTCGTCATAATAGGCGAAACAGGGAGATCCTTTGGAACAAGACTAAAAGAGCACATTAATATATTACGAGAAATAGGTCGCAAAAATTAGGTCTAGCAGAGCACGCATGTTTCTCCTCGCATTATATCTGCATGGAAAAAGCTAAATTAGTCCACAAGGAAGACCATTATTTAAAACGAAGGGTAAAAGAGGCAATTGAAATTGAGAAATCCTCCAATAACATGAATAGAGATGACAGTCTTAAATTAAGCAGCACCTGGAAGCCCTTATTGAATAGACTGAAAAACATTAATCCATCTCTTCCTAACCTATTTATAACTAGTATCTCATTATAACATATCATACAATTATATTAAATAAATAAATAAAATAAATAAATAATAATAATAATAAAATAATAAAATGCTCATCTAATAAAGTGTTCATAATTGCAAATCATATAATAATAAAAAAAAAATAAAAATAATATAATAAATTAATATCAAATAATAAATAATATAAATAAACAAATAATAAAAAAATAATAATAATAATAATATAAAATAAATAAATATTAAATAATACTATACATAATAAAAATATAATCAAAAATAAAATTACACATAAAAAAATTTATATAACAAACAATTCAAAACATTAATAATTATAATAAAATATCAATATTTATTATTAAAAAATAATAATAAAATAAAATAAAATAAAATAAATAACAAATAAATAAATAATAATAATAATCAATTATTATAAATTAAGCCGACATGTTAACACAAATAGATTTCTAATTTCTTCTTTTTTCCAAATAACTATTTACAACTCCATTATTCCCACGACTCTCTTCTCAAAATACTGATCTCATTGCCCTCATGATGGACTCACCTAGCTAGTTCGAAACGTTGGTTTCATAAAATGTGCGCAGGTTTTCCACTAAAATAACATCTGGTCATAATGTTACATGGTTACATATCTCAGGCAATCGGTGAAGTTTTCCAGTAAGTATGATTGTCACTCATAATTATGTTCATAGTACCACTGTCACAGTCACTTTAACACCTCACTAGCTATTGGGTTCTCCTGTGCTTCACACCTGAATAACATTTATTTCCCTGCCCTGTCATGGTGGCATGGCACGGGCAGGCGGTCCTTCATCTACTGTGCACCTCAAGTTCCTCCACTCATCAATGACAGAGGTAAAGAATGTTTGATCCAAGGGTTGAGCCTTGTCTCGAGGGTTTCACAGTCATATACTTAGGTGGTATGGTTCATTCTGCACCTTTGTGTCTTGGTGCTCATTCCATCTCCGCTCCGCCCTCCGCAGGGTGATCCTACCTACATTGTTGCGGTTTCATTTCAGGGTTCGACTACAGGAACTAGCCTACTTGCTTCTCATGTAATCTAAGCATTTATGTAAGTGTTCATTGTGTATTTGCTTTAGTTCTTCTTTTATTTAATTGCAACGTGTATCATTATAGTAAAAGTTTCATTTTTTTGTTTTGCTTCTTGATGAAAGGTGTATGCTAGTGAGCGAGGGATGCCCGCATGCAGTAAGGGAAGGGTGAGGCTCCTCGAGCTACCTCCCTCCAGAGATGGCCTCTCAGTAAGCTTAAATGGCTCTGTTGAGGGTTTCAGTATTTTGGGTCAATTTGTGAGTGTAGGCTTCGAAGTATTTCAGAGTTGCACATCACAAGGGTTTTATAGACTCGTTTTCCTTAATGATTTTCAGTTATGGTGGTAGTTCGTCATTGATCTGGAACAGAGCACTCTGTTGTCTTTCTCTTGATTCAAATGGGTTCCTAAGGCGATGGCTTCTAATGGCCTGAGACATGGCTGCATTGGTGCATAGACATGCTATGTTTGCCTTCTGGCTAGATTCTGTGTATTTATGCATGCATACTCATGTGGGTTCATTTGTAGTACTGTTATAAGTTTTCTGGGGCTGAGCCCCTGTAGGTTATTTCAATTTGGTTGTTATGTTCTCGACTTTTCCTGTTTGGATGGAGAACTTTGGTTGGGTCTATAAGTGCTAGACTAATTTATTTACGCTCGAACTTAAGCCGAATCCATAAGGACTTCTCGCATGTATGTGAACTAATTTTCTCGGGCTTGATTATAATTCCCCTCTATGGTATGCAGTCTAATTTTGTTTTATATTCCATACTTTGAAATGCTGCACTTGTATTATGGTTTTGTTTATATAATTAATTTAATAGACATAGCTTTAGTTACACATGAATTTATATTTGAAGCTGTCGGTTCTGAGTAGTTTTGTGCCAATGAATTTTGTTTTACATGATTTTTCATTCGTATATTCACCTAGATGATGTCTTCCTGCGTTGCATTTCCATTTGGTTTGCATTGGGTGCTATAGCGAGTCTTCTTCTTGTCCACTTATTAGTATGATATATTTCCCTCAATGGTCGCCAAGACCCTCTCAGGTTTCCTTCTCATCTTAAGGTAACAGAGGATACCCTAGAGAGACTTAAGTCTTACCTCGTCAATGCACATCTATTGAAGTTACATGGTTTATGTATTTATTTTATTACGGATTGTTGCTTTGGCTTAACATGATTTAGATGTAAGAAAAACCTCTTATGATTCTCGGATTTGAGTACCAGGCTCGAATTTGAAATTTTCTTTCAAGTTCTTCCACGGAAATCCTACAGTTTTATATTCGGCCTCAAATGAAAATTCTAGAAGGATAAAGGTGCCATTTTGTGCCTATTTTGTATTCATTGTATTAGCTCTCTACACTCTACCATTTCTTATTTCATGAGTATGTTCTTTTGTTTTCATAATTTATTGTTTTCATAAGAGTCGCTTTCATTCTATTACTATGTCCACTGTAATCAAAATATTTTGAACTTAGATATTTGACTATTACAAAATACTTTAACTTCTACTCCCGATTTTGAAATTCAAGAATATTATTACATAGAAATTATCCCTTAGTCATTTTTCCTCGAATCAAAAGAAAAACTAATTTTTGAACAAGCAGTCTTTTGTTATCCTCAGAGGTAAACCTCTCAGCTCTACTTTTCATTACAAAATAGAATACATAAAATATTATTCAACAGATTTATCGAGGTATTTTCTTTACCTACCTGTTCTTTCCAAGTTGTAAAGGATTCGTCATAGGTTCACTTGGGTTCTTTGTTGTCTCTCGACCACCTGACCATGAGATTCGTCTTTCAGGACCATGACAATCCTCAGCAAGTTGCTCCCACATGGTCCATTGCTATCTTATCATCACTATACTTAGCCATTTCCTTCGTGCCTGCCTATCCCTACAATGCAATTTTTCCCTCCCCCTTCTTCCTTTTCTTTGGAAGCCCTTCGAGCTAGGGTGGTAGTTAGGGTTGCATTTCCAGCAACTGTCTTTTCCAGCTTCCCTCCTCAGAAGTTACCAGTTATGTTGATGCTTAAAACATTTCTCATTTTCAATAATTAAAAATATTATTTAATTCAAATAGATAAAAAACTAAGTATTCAATTTGTTCTTAATGTGGTAAAATAAAATATGTACATTTTCCTGGCGGCATTACATCTCCCCCTCCTGAAATCAAACATCATCGCAATGTTTTTTGGCCATGAATAGTCTTGGATATGCTTCTATCATGACCTTTTCATCCTCCCAAGTGGCTTCATCTGGCCCATAGTGCTTCCATTGTACTTTAACCTAGGTGATGGCTCGTTTCTACATCATTACTTCTCCCTAATAGACTATATTCAGCTCCTCAACCAAGATTTCTCCTTTCGGCTCGACTTGAAACACACAACATTTTAAGTCAATTTTTTTTTTTAGCCACATTCTGTTTGGTCTACCAAAGATATTTTCTTACCTGTATGTCCTACCAGCTAATTACATGCTTAGGGTCATAAACATATTTTTTAAATACTGATACATGGAAAACATTGTTGAACCATATATGGCTTGGCAGAGTTAGCTGGTATGCCACCAGCCCATCTCTCGATAAGATCTAAAAATGTCCACAAAACCATGGTGCCAGCTTGGCGCTCCCACTCCATTGTAACATGGTCCTCTTAGCTCGAAGTCTCACATACACATGATCACCTACTTGATCTTCCTTAAAAGTCTGTTTCCGGTTAGAAAAGTTATTTTTCCTATCTTGAGCTGCCTTTACATTGGATCGTACCTTCCTGACCATTTATTCCATCTCCTTAAGAATTTCGAGACCCAATATCAGCCTGCCTTCTGGTCCACCGTAGCTTCACGGTGTGAGGCATTTTCATCCATACAACACTTCAAATAGGCTCATTTGCAAGGATGGACGATAGCCATTGTTGTACGCAAACTCAAACAAGTGCAAATAATCTTCCCACTTGGATGGTTTCTACATTACATATGATCTTAGCATATCTTCCACAACCTGGTTCACCCATTCTGTTTGTCCATTGGTCTGAGGGTGATAAGTAGTACTGAAATTCAATTGAGTTCCCAATTCTCCAAACAGAGTTTTCAAAATGGCCGATGTAAATTTTACATCCCTGTAAAAAATTATTGTTTTCAGTAACCCATGTAGCCTAAAAATATTTTTCATAATGATATGGGCAATCTGCATAGCTCTGTAAGTAGATTGCACTAGTATCAAATGTGTTGATTTACTTAGCTTGTCCACCACCACCATGATATAATCGTTTTTCTTCTTTGACTTGGGTAAACCTATTATAAAGTCCATAGAGATGGTTTCCCATTTCCACTCTAGAATGGGTAATGGGTTTAATAGCCCAGTAAGGTGTTGGTGTTCCACTTTAACTTGTTGGCATTCTAGATAGTGGGTTAAGTATTCAGCCATGTCTTTCTTCATCCCCAAACAATAATATTCTTTCTGGAGTGCAGTGATCACTTTCTGATATCGCGGGTGCCCAACATGGTGAATTTTATGAAATTCATCCAAAATCAAGTTTTTAATGCTATTTTGATTTGGCACATACAACCTTTTTCTATAATACAACATACCAACAACATCCATACAATATCGTTGTTGATTTTCTTTGCTGGTTGAATGTTGAACTTGTTGTCCTATTTGCTGATATGTTGCATCTTATTCTACTACCTTTCTAATCATTTCATTGAAGGTACTCCCTTCGTTGCAAGAAATCTCATAGAGACATTGTATTTTTTGACTTAAAGCGTCCACCACCTAGTTCTCTTTCCCTTTCAAATTCTTGATCTCAAAATCAAAACCACTTAAGGAATATACCCACCATGGCTACTTAGCATTTAAGGTGGGCTGACTAAAGTAATTAGTAAAGCTGTGGTGGTACATCAATAATAAAAACTTTCTTCCTGTCAGGATAATGGCATCACATTTTTAAAGCATGAATGACATCCACCAACTCCAGATCATAGGTGGAATATTTCTACCCATGCTCTTTTAATTTTCTAGAATCATATGCAATTACCTTTCCTTCTTGCATCAACACTCCTCCTACCCCTTCCTTACTCGCATTTGTGCAGACCACATAGTCTTTACTTGGATCAGTTATGCTTAGAATAGGTGCAGTACTGGTGAGCAGATGCTTGAGTTGTTCAAAAGTCCTTTCGCATTCTACAGTCCATTTGAAAATTTTTCCCTTTTTCTACAAAGAAGTAATAGGGTAAGCCACTCTCGAAAATCCTTCCATAAAATTCCTATAATAACCTACCAATCCCATGAAGGATCTTATGTCTACCAAGTCCTTTGGCACGAGCCATTCCATTATTGTCGTTATCATTTCGGGATCCACAACGATCCCACCTTTAGTGATTATATGTCCCAAGTACTGTATTTGTTCCTTAAAGAAATCACACTTGCTGTACTTGGCATATAATTGGTGTTCTCGAAGAGTTTGTAGTGCCAATCTTAGGTGCTCCTTCTGTTCCTCCATATTCCGGGAATATATCAGTATATCGTCGATAAAAATTAACACAAACTTGTTTCAATACTAATGAAAAATGTTGTTCATTAAGCACATAAATGTTGTGGGGGCATTGGGTAACCCAAAAGGTAACACCACAAACTCATAGTGTCCATATAATGTTCTAAAGGTAGTTTTGGCTATGTCTTCCGCTTTAATTCTGATTTGGTGATACCTTGATCGTAAACCAATTTTTGAAAATACCGTTGCCCCTTTTACCTGATCAAAAAGTTCATCAATATGGGGTAAAGGGTATTTATTCTTCATTGTCAATTTATTCAACTAACGATAGTCCATACACATACGAAGGGTCCCATCCTTCTTTTTAATGAACAACACCAGGGCTCCCGAGGGTGACACACTAGGGCGGATGTAATTTTTCATCAAAAACTCCTGCAACTGAATTTTTAGCTTTGTCAATTTTGGTGTGCTCATTCTATAAGGAGCTTGGGATATCGAGGTTGCCCTTGGCACCAATTTGATGGTGAATTCTATGTCTCTCTTTGGTGGCAATCCTGGCATTTCCTCTGGAAACACATCTACAAAATCTCGTATCATAGGGATACTCTCCAATGTGGTAGTTTTGTCTTTTGAGTTGGCATAACCCACTTGGATGGCATAAATCTAACATCCTTTCCTAACACACTTTTCCAACTGAGAAGTGGTTATTGGCCAAATCTGCACTGGCCTCTTAATACCTTGCATCTCTTGCTTTTCTCCGAGCTCATCCTTGTTGCAAATAGTTTTTGTTCTGCAGTTTATAATGGACTAGTTTCTTCCAACTAGTCCCTTCCTATCAACATGTCATACAAAAAGAGGGGAAGTACATTTAAGTCTCCCATTACCGGCTGACCTGCTATCTTCAAGGTACAGTTGTTGACCTTTTCTATCACACGTCTTTTTGACCCTATTACTAGTTGTACAACCAAGGGTCTTTAAACTTGACAGTTTGTAGCTTACATTGTTCCACAAGCTTAGGACTAATATAGCTTAATGTAACTCGAGGATCAATTAAAACAGTTATAGTATAGTCAAATATCTTACCTTCAAACTCCACCATGGTTGGCTGGTACTCTGCCTAATGATCTTCTAGAGCAACTTTAATCCTTGGTATACTACGTCCCATGTTGCCAACTGTAGATGTTTCATGAATGTGTGAAACCTGTTCGATACCCTTTCGTTGAGTACAAATTTTAACATTGTGAGGTCCTCCACATCCTTAACATTGTACTAGAGGCCTTACTGTCCCCTCATTATCAATTTTTCCAGATTGCTCGCTAATTCTAGATTCCGTGGCTGGCTTTAATCTCAGCGGGTTCTTTTGCAAATCTCTGTTTCCTTGGCGTTTGGAGAATCCTTTCTTAGCACTGCCATGATTTCCTTTAGTGCTTCTAGCCATCTTATTATCTCTTTTATCAACCCACCTCTTTCCTAAAATCTCTCCCTTCTACATACTTTGTTGACAACACATCATGGCCTTTCGTATCACCTCATCATCATTTTTGGGTTATCAAATTCAATCCTTTCCCTCATTGCGAAGGGTAAATTACTGATGAACCATTGTACCTTAGATTTCTCCTCATGTATGTAGGGTAGATAACGAAGTAACGAGGTAAATTAGGTGACAAACTCATCCATTGTTTGTTGTCCAAGTCGTAGATCATGGGATTTCCTTGCTTTCTCGTCGTAAAATCATTCAGTCAAGTATATTTCCTCTAAATATTTTTTGAAAATTTTTTGAAGTTATATTTTTCTCGCTTACCCCTCATACAATTTTAACCTCTTCCCACCATAGGATGGCCTTCCCTTGTTGTTGACAAATGGCTATCCATGCCTTGAGGTTGTGATCATATTCGTATAACTGAAAATATTTGTTCATGTTAATCAACCAAGCCTCAGCTTCCTCCTCCAACTCTCAATCAAAGTGCGGTAGTTTTATTTTATGAAATTCCCCTTGCAATTCTATCCACTTCCTTTTCAATGTCTGGTGCTCGGAAGCATTATCCGACTTCTCTTCACGATTCTCTTCCCTTCCTTCTAACTCTTCCTATTCTGTATGGTAGCCTTGTTCTTCTCACATTAGTTGCTGCTCAGTGCTGGGGTTCCGCGGGCACTGATTCTGCTTTTCTGAAAGACATTTCATGATCTCTCCCTATTCCATAATTAATCTCGCATTATCTTCCCACAGGCGAGCCATCTCACTCTTTAATTCCTGTATTGTTTCTAATATCACTAGATTACTGTTATAGGCCTCCTCTCCCAGCTGTACCCATATATTAGGGTTAGTTTTAGGGCCTATTGCAGGTCCCTAAACTACCACAAGCCAGTGTGGATCACTATCTGTTCTCTACATACTCGGTTGTCGCTTGTTCCTGGTCTTCACAAGGAGAGAAACAAAAAGGTTAACACAGTAACGGGTTATTTTTTTTTTAATTACAGTACTACATTATCTGTTGTATTCCCAATCACGAGAGGCCACATTTTGGTAAAGTTGGCTGTGATACCACATGTCATATACCTACCTACTAACTCATATAAAAAAAAATCACTTTGTTTAGCTAAAGGCACACCATTCCTTTGCACAAATGAATTAAATAAATTAATACCACCATCTAGTCTTAATGTTACATCGTTACATATCTCAGGAAATCGGTGACTTTTTCCAGTAAGTATGACTGTCACTCACAATTAACTTCATAGTACCACTGTCATAGTCGCTTTAACACCTCACTAGATATTGGGTTCTCCTGTACTTCACACCTGTCATAACATTTATTTCCCTACCTTGTCATGGTCGCGTGGCATGAGTAGGTGGTCCTTTAGCTACTGTGCACCTCGAGTTAATCCACTCATCAACGACAGATGTAAAGAATGTTTGATCCAAGGGCTAAGCCTTGTCTCGAGGGTTTCACAGTTGTATACTCCGGTGGTATGGTTCATTCTACCTCTTTGCATCCTGGAGCTTGTTCTAGCTCCGCTCCACCCTCCACAGGCCAATCCTACCTACATTGTTGTGGTTTTGTTCCACGGTTCGACTGGAGGAACTAGTATGCTTGCTGCTCATGTAATCTAAGCATTCATGTAAGTGTTCGTTGTGTATTTGCTTCAGTTCTTGTTTTATTTAATTACAACGTGTATCATTACAGTAACAATTTCCTTTTTTTTTTTTTTCTTGATGAATGGTGTATGGTAGCAACCATGGGATGCCCACATGCAACAAGGGAAGGGTGAGGCTCCTCGAGCTACCTCCCTCCAGTGATGGCCTCTGGGTAAGCTCCAATGGATCTGCTGAGGGTTTCAATATTCTAGGTCAATTTGTTAGTGTAGGGTTCAAATTATTTTGTAGTTGCACATCCCAAGGGTTTTATAGACATGATTTCCTTAATGCTTTTCAATTATGGTGGTATTTCCCCACTGATCTAGAACAAAGCACTCTGCGGTCTTTCTCCAGATTCAAATGGGTTCCTCACGCTGTGGCTTCTCATGACCTAAGTCCTAGATGCAATGGCACATATACATGATATGTTTGCCTTTTGGCTAGACTCCCTTTTTTTATGTATGCATACTGGTATGATTTGATTTGTAGTACTGTCATAAGTTTTCTTGGGTCGAGTTCCTGTAGGTTATTCCAATTTGCCTATTATGTTCTCATCTTTTCCAGTTTGGATGGGAACCTTGGGTCAGGTCAGTAAGTGATAGACTAATTTAATTATGCTCGAAATTAAACCGAGTCCATAAGGACTTTTGGCATGTATGTGAACTAATTTTCTGGGGTTTGATTATAATTCCCCTATATGGTATGCAGTCTAATTTTGTTTTACATTCCAGACTTTGAAATGTTACTCTTTTATTATGGTTTTGTTCTTATAATTAATTTAATAGACAGAGCTTTAGTTATACATGAATTTATATTTGAAGCTGTCGGTTTTGACTAGTTTTGTGCCAACGAATTCGGTTTTACATGACCATTGATTCGTATACTCACCTAGACTATGTCTTTATACGTTGCATTTCCATTTGGTTTACATTGGGTGATGTAGTGAGTCTTCTTCTTGTCTGCTTATTGGTATGATATATTTCCCTTGCTGGTCGCCAAGACCCTCTAAAGGTTCCTTCTCATCTTAAGATAATAGAGGATACCCTAGAGAGACTCGGGCCTTACCTCGTTAGTGGACAACTTTTGAGGTTGCGTGGTTTATGTATTTATTTTATTACGAATTGTTGCTTTGACTTAACATGATTTAGATGTAAGAAAAATATGTTATGATTCTCGAATTCGAGTAAGAGGCTTGAATTGCATTTTTCTTTCAAGTTCTTCCATGGAAATGCTACAGTTTTCCTTTCAGCCTAAAACAAAAATTCTAGAAGGATAAAGGTGCCATTTTGCACCTATTTTGTATTCATTGTATTAGCTGTCTACACTATGCCATTTCTTATTTCATGAGTATGTTCTTTTGTTTTCCCAATTTTTTGTTTTCATAATAGGAGACTTCCACTCTATTATTGTGTCCGCTATAATCAAAATCATTCGAACATAGATATTTGACCATTATAATAGACTTTAACTTCTACTCCTGATTTTGAAATTCAAGAATTCTTTTACACAAAAATTATCCCTTAGATATTTTTCCTCGAATTTAAAGAAAAACTATTTTTCAAACAAGCAGTCTTTTGCTATCGTCATAGGTAAACCTCTCATCTCTACTTTTCATTATAGCACAGAACACATAAAAGATTATTCAACATATTTATCCAGGTATTTTCTTTACTTAGTTGGTATTTCCAAGTTGTAAAGGACTCCTCAGAGGATCACCTGGGTTATTTGTTATCTCTCAACCACCCAACCATGAGATTCATTTTTCAGGACCGAAATCTCCCTCCTAGCTTACTTGAAGGACCATAGTCCTCAACAAGTTGCTCGCATATGTTGCATTGCTATCTGGTCATCCCGAGACTTAGCCATTTCTTTTCTTCCTTCCTATCCCTACATTGCAATTTTTCCCTCCCGCCTCTTCCTTTTCTTTGGATGCCCTTCCAGTTAGGGGAGGTAGTTAGGGTTGCATTTCCAGCAACTGTCTTTTCCAACATCCCTCCTTAGAAGTTACCAATTATGTTGATGCTTAAAACATTTATTATTTCCAATAATTAAAAATATTATTTAATTCAAATAGATAACAACACTAAGTATTCAGCTTGTTCTCACTGCGGTAAAATAAAATATTTACATTTTCCCAGGGGCATTACATCTCCCCTCCTGAAATCAAACATCGTCCTAATGTTTTTCAGCCATGAACAATCCTGGATAAGCTTCTTGCATGAGTTGTTCATCCTCCTAGGTGTCCTTGTCTGGCCCAAAGTGCTGCCATTTCACCTTAACCTAGGTGATGGCTCGTTTCTGCATTGTTACTTCTCTCTGATCGAGTATATTCAACAACTCAACCAATATTTCTACTTCTGGCTCGACCTGAAACACACAACATTTTAAGTCAGTCTTTTTTTTTAGCCACATTCTGTTTGGTCTACCAAATATATTTTCTTACCTATAAGTCTTGCTAGTTGATTACATGCTTAGGGTCATAAACATAGTTTTTTAATACCGGTACATGGAGGACGTTGTGGACCCATATATGACTTGGCAGAGAAAGCTAGTATGGCACTACCCCATGTCTCGCTAAGATCTGAAAAGCTCCACAAAACTGGGGTGCCAGCTTAGTACTCTCACTCCATTGTAACGTCCTCGTCTTAGCTCAAATTCTCACATACACATAATCACTTACTTGATATTCGTTAAAAGTATGTTTCTGGTCAACAAAGTTATTTTGCATGTCTTGAGCTGCCTATAAATTGGATCGTACCTTATTGACCATTTCTTCCATCTCCTTAAGCATTTCGGGACCCAACATCAGCCTGTCTTCTGGTCCACCCAAGCTTGAGGGTGTGCGGCGTTTTCATTCATACAACACTTCAAACGAGCTCATTTGCAAGGATGTATGATAGCCATTGTTGTACGCAAACTCGACCAAGTGCAAATAACCTTCCCACTTGGATGGTTGTTACATTACATATGATCTTGGCATATCTTCCACAACCTGGTTCACCCATTTTGTTTGTCTGTATTTGAGGATGATAATAAGTACTCAAATTTATTTGAGTTCTCAATTCCCCAAAATATTTTTCCAAAAGGCTAATGTAAATTTTACATCACGATCATAAATTATTGTTTGTGATAACCCGTGCAGCCTAAAAATATTTTACATAAGGATATGGGCAATCTACAGAGCTCTGTAAGTAGATTGCACTGGTATAAAATGTGTTGATTTACTTAGCTTTTCCATCACCACCATGATAGAATCGTTGTTCTTCTTTGAATTGGGTAAACTTGTTATAAAGTCCATAGAGATGGTTTCCCATTTCCACTCCAGAATGGGTAATAGGTGTAATAACCTAGCAAGGTGCTGGTGTTCGGCTTTAATTTGTTGGCATTCCAAACAATGGGTTAAGTATTGAGTCACATATTTCTTAATCCCGGACCAATTATATTCTTTCCAGAGTGCAGTGATCAGTTTCTGATATCC
This sequence comes from Pinus taeda, assembly GCA_000404065.3. Classification (NCBI taxonomy): domain Eukaryota; kingdom Viridiplantae; phylum Streptophyta; class Pinopsida; order Pinales; family Pinaceae; genus Pinus; species Pinus taeda. The sequence goes on along the minus strand of APFE031127599.1, from coordinate 118,639 downwards.
CGAGTGCCCAACATAGTGAATTTTATGAAATTAACCCAAAATCAAGTTTTTAGTGCTATTTGGATTGAGCGGATACACCGTTTTGTTTATAATACAACATACTAGTAGCATCCATAGCATATCCTTACTAATTTTCTTTGCTGGTTGAACGATCAACTTGGTATCCTATTTGCTGATATGTTGCATCTTGTTCTGCTGCATTTTTAATCATTTAATCGAAGGTACTTCTCCCTTCTCTGCAAGAAATCTCGTAGAGACATTTTATTTTTTGACTTAAAGAGTTCGCCACTTGGTTCTCTTTCCCCTTCAAATGCTTGATCTTGGAATAAAAACCACTTAAGAAATCTACCAATCGTGCCTCCCTAGCATTTAAGGTTGGCAGACTAAAGAAATTAGTCAAACTGTGGTGGTCCGTCAATAATAAAAACTTTCTTCCCATTAGATAATGGTGCCACATTTATAAAGCATGAATGAAAATCGCCAACTCCACATCGTAAGCAAAATATTTATGCTCATGCTCTTTTAATTTTCTAGCCTCATATGTGATTGCCTTTCCTTCTTGCATCAACACTCCTCCTACACCTTCCTTACTCACATTTTTGCACACCACATAGTATTTACTTGGATCAACTATGATTAGGATAGGTGCAGTGGTGAGTAGATGCTTGAGTTGTTTAGAACTCTTTTGGCATTCTGCGGTCCATTTGAAAGTTTCTCCCTTTTTGTGCAAAGAAGTGATAAGGTAAGCTATTCTCGAAAATCCTTCCACAAAAACCCTGTAATAACCTACCAATCCCATGAAAGATCTTATGTTTGCCATGTCCTTTGGCACCGACCATTCCATTATGGTCCTTACCTTTTCAAGATCCACAACAATCCCATCTTTAGTGATTATATGTCCCAAGTACTATATTTGTTCCTTGAAGAAATCATACTTGCTGTACTTGGCGTATAATTGGTGTTCTCGGAGAGTTTGTAGTACCAATCTGAGGTACTCCTTCTGTTCCTCCATATTTCGAGAATATATCAGTATATCGTTGATAAAAATTTACACAAACTTGTCTAAATATTAATGAAATATGTTGTTCATTAAGCACATAAAGGTTGGGGGGAATTGGTTAACCAAAAGTTAACACCACAAACTCATAGTGTCCATATCGTGTTCTAAAGGTATTTTTGGCTATGTCTTCCTCTTTAATTTTGATTTCATGATACCTTGATTATAAATCAATTTTTTAAAATATCGTTGCCCCTTTTACCTAATCGAAAAGTTCCTCAATACGGGGTAAAGGGAATTTATTCTTGATTGTCAATTTATTCAATTGACGATATTCCATACAGATACGAAGGGTCCCATTCTTCTTTTTAACGAAAAATACCAGGGCTCCCTAGCTTGACACGTTGGGGTGGATGTAATTTTTGTCCAACGGCTCCTGCAATTGCATTTTTAGCTCTGAAAATTCTAGTGTGCTCATTATATAACGAGCTCGGGATACCGGGGATACCCCTGGCACCAATTTGATGGTGAAGTCTTTGTCTCTCTTGGGTGGCAGTCCTAGCATTTCCTCTCGAAACACATCTCCAAAATCTCGTATCATGGGGATACTCTCCAATGTGGCAGTTTTGTCTTTTGAGTTGGCATAACCCACTTGGATGGGATAAATCTAACATCCTTTTCTAACACACTTTGCCAATTGAGAAGTGGTTATTGGCCAAATGTGCACTAGCCTCTTAATACCTTGCATTTCCTGCTTTTCTTCGAGCTCATCCCTATAGCAAATAGTTTTTGTTTTGCAGTTTATAATGGACCAATGTTTTTCCAACCAGTCCATTCCTATCAGCATGTCATACGAACCAAGGGGAAGTACATTTAAGTCTGCCATCACCAGCTGACCTTCTATCTCCAAGGGAGAGTTGTTGACCTTTGCTATCACACGTCTCTTTTCCCCTGTTGCTAGGTGTACTAGCGAAGGGTCTTTAAACTTAACAGTTTATAACTTACATTGTTCCACAACCTTAGGACTAGCATAGCTCAATGTAGTTCCAAGATAAATTAAAACAATTACAGTATAGTCAAAGATCTTACCTTCAAACTCCACCATGGTCGACTAGTACTCTGCCTGACGATCTTCTAGAGCAGCATTAATCCTTGGTATACTAAATCCCACGTTGCCAATGGTAGATGCTTCATGAATCAACGAAACTTGTTCAGTATGCTTTCGTTGTGGACAATTTTTAACATAGTGACACCCTCCAAATCCCCAACATTGTATAGGAGGCTTTGTTGTCCCCTCATTGTTAGTTTTCCGAGATTGCTCGTTGATCTTGGATTCCATGGGTGGATTTAATCTAAGCAGGTTCTTTTGTAGATCTTTGTTGCCTTCACCTTTGGAGAATCCTTTATTAACACTGCGGACAATTTCCTTTAGTGTTTCTATCCATCTTATTACCTCTCTTATCAACCCACCTCTTTCCTAAAATCTCTCCCTTCTACTTACTTTGCTAATAATACATCCTGGCCTTTCGTATCACCTTATCCATCGATTTTGGGTTATAAAACACAATCCTTTCCCTCATTGCCAAGGGTAAACTACTGATGAACCACTATAACTTAGCTTTCTCCTCACATATGTAGGGTATATAACGAAGTAATGAGGTAAATCAAGTGATAAGCTCATCCATTATTTGTTGTCTAAGTCGAAGATCATGGAATTCCCTTGCTTTTCATCGTAAAATCGTTCAGTCAAGTATATTTCCTTGAAATATTTTTGAAAATTTTCCCAAGTTATATTTGCTCATTTACCCCTTGTATAATCTTGACCTCTTCCCACCACAGGGTGGCCTCCCCTTGCAGTTAGAAAATGGCTAGCCGCACCTTGAGGTTGTGATCGTATTCGTGCAATTGAAAATATTTGTTCATGTTAATCAATAATGCCTCAGCTGTGTCTTCAAACTCTCCATCAATGTGTGCCAGTTTTATTTCATGAAACTCCCCTTGCAATTCTATATACTCCCTTTTCAATGGTTGGTGCTCACAAGCATTATCCGACTTCTCTTCTTGATTATGTTCCCTTCCTTCTAATTCTTCTTGGTCTGTATGGTATCTTTGTTCTTCTGACTCTAGTTGATACTCATGGCTAGGGTTCCACAGGCATTGATTCTACTTGTCCAATAGACATTTCATGATCTTTCCCTGTTCCATAGTTAATCCCGCATTATCTTCCCGCAGGTGAGCCATCTCACTCTTTAATTCCTCAACTATTTCTAATATCACCAAATTAGTGTTACAGGCCTCCTCTCCAATCTGTATCCATATCTCAAGGTTAGTTTCACAGCATGTTGTAGGTCCGTGGCATGCCACCAGCCTGTGTGGAACCCTATCCATTCTCCTCATACTCAGTTGTCATTTGTTCCTCGTCTTCATAGAGAGAGAAAAAAGAAAGGTTAACACAGTAATGGTTTTTTCTTTTTAAATTATAGTAGTACATTATCTATTGTATTCCCAATCACCAAAGGCCACACTTTGGTAAACTTGGCTCTAATACCACATGTCATATACACACCTACTAACTCATAAAAAAAAAATCACTTTGTTTAACTCAAGGCACACCATGTCTTTCCGCAAATGAATTAAATAAATTAATACCACCATCTAGTCTTAATGTTAGATGGTTACATATCTTAGCCAATGAGTGAAGTTCTCTCATAAGTATGACTGCCACTCACAATTAAGTTCATAGTACCATTGTAACAGTCTCTTTAACACCTCACTAGCTATTGGGTTCTCGTGTACATCACACGAGGCATAACATTTATTTTCTTACACTGTCATGGTGGCATGGCACGAGCAGGCAGTCCTTCAGCTGTTGTGCACCTCGGGTTCCTCCACTCATCAATGGTAGAGGTAAAGGACGTTTGATCCAAGGGCTGAGCCTTGTCCCAAGGGTTTCACGGCCATAACCTCTAGTGGTATGGTTCATTCTGCCCCTTTGTGTCTTGGCACTTGTTCCAGCTCTGCTTCGCCGTCTATAGGCTCATCCTAACTTCATTGTTGTGGTTTCATTCGAGGGTTCGACTATAGGAACTACTCTTCTTGTTGCTCATGTAATCTAAGCATTCATGTAAGTGTTTGTTGTGTATTTTCTCTAGTTCTTGTTTTATTTAATTGCAACCTATATCATTATAGTACGAGTTTCCTTTCTTTTGTTTTGCTTCTTGATGAAGGGCGTATGGTAGTGGCCAAGGGATGCCCGCATGCAGCAAGGGAAGGGCGAGGCTCCTTCTGCTACCTCCCTCCAGCGATGGCCTCCGGGTAAGCTTCAATGGCTCTCCTGAGGGTTTTGATATTCTATGTCAATTTGTTAGTGGAGGGTTCAAAGTATTTCAGAGTTGACATCACAAGGATTTTATAGACTCATTTTCCTTAATGCTTTTCACTTATGGTGGTAGTTCCTCATTGATTCGGAATAGGGCACTCTGGGATCTTTCTCCAGATTCAAATGGGTTCCTAAGGACATGGCTTCCCGTGGCCTTAGACCTATCCGCATTGGAACATATACATGCTATGTTTGTCTTCTCGCCATATTCCGTGTATTTTATGTATGCATACTACTGTGGGTTCATTTGTAGTATTGTTATAACTTTTCTAGGGTCGAGCCCCTATAGGTTATTTCAATTTGGCTGTTATGCTCTCATCTTTTCCAGTTTGGATGGAGACCTTGGGTCAGGTTTGTAAGTGCCACACTAATTTATTTATGCTTGAACTTAAGTCGAGTCCATAAGGAATTCTCGCATGTATTTGAACTAATTTTATGGGGTTTGATTATAATTCCCCTTTATGATATGTAGTCTAATTTTGTTTTACATTCGAGACTCTGAAATGTTGCTCTTGTATTATGGTTTTGTTCTTATAATTAATTTAATAGACATAGTTTTAGTTACACATGAATTTATATTTGAAGTTGTCGGTTTTGAGTAGTTGTGTGCCAACGAATTCTGTTTTACATGGTTATTTGTTCATATATTCACCTCGATGATGTCTTTCTACATTCCATTTCCATTTCATTTACATTGGGTATTGTAGAAATTCTTCTTCTTATCTACTTATTGGTATGATAATTTCCCTCACTGGTCGCCAAGACCCTCTGAGGGTTCCTTCTAGTCTTAAGGTAACAAAGGATACCCTAGAGAGACTCGAGTCTTACCTCATCAGTGAACATCTATTGTGGTTGGGTGGTTTATGTATTTATTTTATTATGGATCGTTGCTTTGGCTTAAGATGATCTAGATGTAAGAAAAATCTATTACGATTCTCGGATTCGAGTACCAGGCTCGAATTTGCATTTTGCTTTCAAGTTCTTCGAGAGAAATGCTACACTTTTCCTTTTGGCCTAAAACGAAAATTCTAGAAGGATAAAGGTGACATTTTGCATCTATCTTGTATTCATTGTATTAGTTGTCTACACTGTGCCATTTCTTATTTCATGAGTATGTTCTTCTCTTTGCCTAATTTGTTGTTTTCATAAGAGTCACCCTTCGTTCTATTACTGTGTGAGCTGTAATATAAATCTTTCGAAGTTAGATATTTGACTATTACAACACACTTTAACTTCTACTACCAATTTGGAAATTCAGGAATACTTTTACACATAAATTATCCCTTATTATTTTTCATCGAATTAAAAGAAAAACTAATTTCAAACAAGCAGTCTTGTGCTATCCTCAGAGGTAAACCTCTGAGCTCTACTTTTCATTACAGAATAGAACACATAAAAGATTATTGACCAGATTTATGGTATTTTCTTGACTTACGTGGTCTTTCCCATTCGTAAAGGACTCCTTATTTCCACGTTGTAAAGGAATCCTTAGAGGTTCACGTGGGTTCTGTGTTGTCTCTCAACCACCCGACCATGAGATTCTTCTTTTAGGATAGAATCTCCCCCTAGCTTAGACCACAATTTTTAGCAACTTGCTCTTGCATGGTGCATTGCTATTTGGCCATCACGAGACTTAGCCATTTCCTTCCTTCTGCATATCCGTGAAAAGCTTTTCCCTCCCCCTCTTCCTTTTCTTTGGAAGCCCTTCGAGTTAGGGGAGGTAGCTAGGGTTTCATTTCTAACAACTTTCTTTTCCAACTTCCCTCCTCATAATTCTTCAGTTTTGTTCATGCTTAAAACACTTCTCATTTTCAATAATTAAAAATATTATTTCATTCAAATAGATAACAACTCTAAGTATTCAATTTGTTCTGTGTATGATAAAATAAAATATTTACATTTTCCTTGGGGCATTACATAGAGATATAAGAAATAAATTCAAAAAATAATATTAGTCATTAATTTAATTTAATTGTGGAATAATTAAATAATTTTATTTTTTTATATATAAATATTTTAATTAACAATGAATATAATGTGGGATTGTGAGAAAATAAACTATTATTCATTAAAAATTAAATTATATTTAATTTATAAGCTAATTATTTATTGGCAAAATATTTTACTATGTTATTTTTAAAAATTTATATAATTTAAATTCTAATTTAAAGAAAAATTCAACATTTTTGTTTTTTTTAAAGAAATTCATTATTATAAACAAATATTTAAATTGATTGTTTTCCTTGAAAATAAAAAATTTGAAATCACTTTGTCAAAATAATAAATCAAAATACTAACATTCAAATTAGCATGAAATGATTATACTAATAACGAATCTAATCAAATTCATAACATGAACATTGAAAATATTGATTCACTTAGTAAATTGAACTTGTCAAATAAATTCAAAAAGTTAATATTAAATATTTATTTTGAGTTAATTGTGAAATAATTAATTTACTTTTATTTTTATTTTTATATTATAATATGTAAATTATAAAATGAATATA
>APFE031127599.1:83359-110906 GCA_000404065.3 Pinus taeda | reverse complement strand
CCATAATTATTATGAATCTAGTATATAATTTCTAACATAATAAACTAATTATTAATTTAAATAAATACTAATGATCATGATCATTATATTATTATTGTCATTAAAAACACATGATCCTTATATTATTATTGTCATTAAAAACATGGAACTCCACCAGCACGTTGAACCATCTGCTACCTTTTGGCTTCCATGATATCGTTACAATCGGCTCACTCCGCAATCGGTTCCTTACAGGGCGTGGATTGAATTTCGTGATTGCCGGTGAAAATCAAACTAACACTCCCTGACTGGATTTCAGTGAAATGAGTATTTTATATAGCATTTCACCAAAGTTTACCTTTTAGATATCAGAACTTTATTTATATACTCTTCCCTCCACCAGTACATTGAACCAATAAAAACATTGATTAATTCCCAAAGTTTACGTTTTAGATATCAGAACTTTATTTATATACTCTTCTCCACCAACACGTTGAACCGTCTGCTACCTTTTGGCTTCCATGAGATCGTTACAATCGGCTCACTCCGCAATCGGCTCCTTACAGGGTGTGCATTGAATTTCGTGATTGCCGTTGAAAAACAAACAAACACTCCCTGACTGGATTTCAATGAAATGAGTATTTTATATAACATTTCACTATTTGCAAAACTTATGGAAGAAGAAACATTTATGACAAAAACGCCGAACACGACCTTTCAAAATACCAAAGAACAAGTCTGTTAAAAAAAAACTACTGAAGCGATCACAAATCTGTTAAAAAAAAAACCTACCGAAGAGATTCTATCCGTCGTGTGAATATTTTGCGAACACCGAAGAAGAGAGTAAGAATGATTCCTTCAGCAGGGAAAGAGTCGGTTTCCGACGAAGGCGATCCAGCATCTTCTTGCTATTCATATGGTTTCAAGGAGAAAGCATTCGTATTGATTCAGTTATAATGAAATTATTATCCAACTGTCGCAATCACTTCTTGCTATTCATATGGTTTGAAGGAGAAATAATCTGTATTGGTTCAATTCTAATGAAATTCTGATCCAACCATCGCAATCATTTGAATCTTCTAACATCAGATCGGATTATAGCATAGTAAGGCAGGTATGATTAGAGTTGATTTCAAAGGGAACCCCTACAACCTAATTACTTAAAACAAATCCTCTTTTTCTTGACTTTCAATTATTTCTAAAATGTATTTCCCCATCAACTTAAAAAGGAAAAATACAACACAATGTTCCATCCATTAGGACTTAGGTCTTATATCTCTGGGAATCCTTTAATAGTTTTCACAATCCCTTTCTCACTAGTCTGTCACCTAATGAGCTCTTATTTTTCATCTAAAAAAAAATCTAAGATAAATTCAAATAACTCTACACTCATAATACTTTCTCAAAAAATTCTATTACTTTCCATGAAATATAGTTATGAGAAGAAATTGAGCCTTATCCATCAAAATAATTAATTTCCAATATAATCAAGTGCCTTATATGGATAGAATACCGGTTAAAGAGCTTCTAGTAGTTTCCCTCATATGATACCCAATTTTCTCTATCCTTTATTTCCCAATAATTCTTGTTCATTCAATATTTTTTCTTTGAGGCTGTCATGTATTTTCACTTGCTGATGTTTGAGATTAGTGAGAATGCTGCAACTTGTATATGAAAAATAAGAAATATGGTTTTCAATATTATCTAAAGAACCCATAGACATCTCTTTTTTTTTTCTTTATCCACTTACACATATCATTTTTTAGTTGCTTAATATTATAACATGATTGTATAAGTGACAAATTGTTAGATCCATCCATATGCTTCCATACAAAAGCAACTAATATTTTGAAAATTTCATAGTGTAATCAACTGATCTTAACCCTAAGAGGGATGCAAACAAATTTCACCACTCCCAACTCCATTTAACTTTTATGGTGGAAGACCAACTCACTACTAACTAAGGATCATATTTTAGGTTACTTTTGGATGTGTTTCCTTGATTAAGAACAGATCCAACCTCTTCCCCACTACTCTGTCTCATCTTCTATTATTAGTCCAATTATGAATTATAAGTTTTCTAGGCTATATCTCTATAGCTTTTAGGACATCACAACCAATGTTTGAAAAAATTGGCATTCCAATCTATTCTACCACTTTCAATAGTAAAACTTTCCTTGTTTTAAACTAGTTTAATTTCTTACTTTTATTATTATATCTTTATAAAATTAAACTATGAAATCATAGTCCATCATGACCACTTGTTGTACACTTGTTGTAACATAATACTTTGATGTGTTACAATACAATTTAGTTTGTATTTATTGTATGTACATATTCATCCTAAAATTATATAAAGCAAAAAAAATCATAATTACATTAAATCACTAATTAAGAAATTTTTATTTCACATCTTTATAAATTATTAATTACAATAATGTAAAATTTAAATTGTTATGTTTTTTCAAACAATGTGTGTATATAGATATAAAGATAGGGGAATTTGTTAATGGAACATCTTATATTAAATTAAAAAAGTAGACTTCACTTTATTTATGTGTAGCTTGAGCATTATCTTCATTGGCTTTAGACATAGCACAAGGAAGAGTGTAAGTTGATTACATAAAGGAATATGCCTAATGCATCTAACAATGAAGAGAAAAAATTAATTGTAATTAGATTTCAATGTTTACTTTTCATTACACTTATAAATTTCTTTTAGATAAATAATTAAAATCATATTTTAGATATTTGGTATAAAATCCATATGTTCTTAAACATCATAGGTTTCATGAAGGTATATTTCCTCTCTCTTCCTTAATATGCTTAATATAAAGTTTGTTGTACTTTTGTTTCAACCCTTGATAGAAAAAGGCATGCATTATCAAAATAATGAGAATTATTCAATATTCTATAGAAATTGAAATAAGGAAGAGCCCACAATAGAATATAAGGGAATTTTACAATATTCATAAATTTATGAAGGTTGAGAGGTGCTAGATATTTTGAATTTGGGATGGGTCCTCATAGACTCATGGGTAATTTAGATTATTTCACCAAGGTATGAAATATGCCTCCATAAAGAAAATAACTTTAAAGGTCATGACTAGTGCGATTCATTAATATATACAACCAAGAAACCTTGTCGAAATTTAATGGTGTTTGTAAAAAATTAAATGTCTTGAAATTCTATAGTGGTGCTTATTCTCAAGATATAGAAGTATTTATAGAAGAATAAACATATGAAGAAACCTATCCATAATAAAAATATGTTATGAAACGAGCTCACAAAAAGATAGAAAAGATAGATAAACCCATTAGAATTCAGCCTCATGGTACACAAATGAAAAATTGTTAGATGATACAAATTACAAAACCTCTTTTCTATATATAGGAGTCTAAGGAGTCATAATATAATGAGAGCCTACATAAGAGTAATAATGTAAGGGCAGAATAATAACAATAGTGGGCTTCTATTGGGCACAATAGTAACAATATGGGGACTACATGGGTATAACAATATAATAAGGGGTTGTACTAATAACAATAAGGGGTTGCACTAGTAGTATAGGGGCCTAACATGGCCGTTTCCTTCAAAAATTGTTGTCGTGAATGCTTGAGTAGTTCATGATGCTTCTGTATAAAATTCTTGTCCTCCCATGTGGAATCTTCAGCATGTAAGTTCTTCCACTTGATGAGATACTCTGAAATTGATCGATTTCGTAGTTTTCGGGTTCTTGTTTCTATGACTGCTCTAGGTTCTAATATGATTTTTCCTTGAAGCTCTAGCAATATTGTTTGGATTGGGACCTTTTGCAAATTTTGAATGAGTAGGCACACTTCTTCATCCTTCTTCCATTCATCCCTTACTTCATTTATCCAATGTGAGGTGATAATAGAAATAACACAAAAAATGCTTCCAATGTCACGTGATAATAGAAATAACACAAAAAATGCTTCCACATCCTCATCCTTTCTTGAGAGTGCATCTGCAACAACAAAATTTTTCCTCTTTTCTATAGATGATGTCAAAGTCATAACCCAACATATTTGTGACCCATTTTTTCTTTTCTTCTAAAGATAATAGATGAAAAAGGGTATGGCTCGAGATCATGAAGGTATGAATTTGCCTATTGATCTCGCCAAGATGATGCCTATGAGACTACTCGTACTAGTGTTGCTACCTATGCTCGTGTAGGCTATGGGTCTAGATTCATAGGTCCTCGATATTGATAAAACTACTCTCTCTCGGTCTAGGTCTCGATCACGAACAACGTAAACTTGATATAGATATATAACTACTCCTACTACTATCTAAACTACTCCATGCTCTACTGCAATTGAGTATGGATCTCCTCGTGCAACTCGATCGACTAAGTCAACCGATGTGCCTGGGACTGGGTATGTATCTCGATCATCACCCTCACTAACTGTAGAACCCACTGCTAAACCAACAGAATAATCTACTAAATCAACGAAATGAACTACAAGGTGTGCTGCTAGGCATTGATTCGTATCTGCGCTCACCCATGATGGACCACCTACCCTTGCTTATGCATTTGTTCTAAAAAGTATTTAAGACTATCATGATCCACTTTTACCTTGAAATCTCTTCCCATTGGTAAGGTCACCATTTCTTAAGTGCATGTATTATTGCCAACATTTCCTTCTCATAAATAGTTTGCTTGAGATGTAGCCGTAAAAATACCTAATCACCTACATCAAAATATTTTTCACTACGATGTTGATCTACCTATTTTTTCATTCGATTTTGCACCAAAGTGGTGGTATCCTTTAAAAGTTGGAGAACTTGTCCTCATTCAAATTAGATATCAGGAGTAGCATATTCATGAATATCATATTGAAGATCATGATTCTAGGGGAGATTCTAATGAAGCATGAAGGTCATGTCTATGAAGAATATCCTAATAAAGATAATGCTCATTCCTAGGAATATGAGGGTGAGGTAAGATCCATCTTTTTCAGCACATTTGAGTTTTACTATACTTCTTCTCAAAACATCTAAAATGAAGATCGTATTAATACATTAGAGATATTGATTATTTTCTACATGTGGTGTGGGGATTGAAAATTTTGATGCAAGTTGTTATAGTTTTGTTCTTCATTTGCTTTGTGGAAACAATCCTTTATAAGAACATGTTGGGGGGAATTTTGTCACCACTTATAACCACACATATGTATTTATGGTCAAGGTTTTGGCAAAAATGATGAGGATATATTCACAAAAAAAAATTCAACCAAGAAAGGATGACTTAATATATCTCTCTCATGATGATGTCCAAACATCTACTTTTTAACATCATCAATCTATAACTAAAAATGCATCTATAAATTGTATTTTTTTTTGTTGAAATATCAATGGGGTAGGACTGCTTCCAACTTATTAGTTTTTGTAAAAAATGATCAACAATACCATAATGTACAAAAGCTCTCAAATTAGGGTGAATGTCTTTTTTAATGATCTAAATCCATCCTTCTCTTGTCATCCTCATTACTACTGCACAAGCATAACTTATTGTTCATATTTCTTCTGACCCTATCTTAGTACTTGGAGGATTATTTTAATGGAATCCAAAAGGGCGATTTCTTGAAATTTGTAAATCATTCGTGTAGAATTCAAAGGTTGTAGAATACACATCCTTCTTGGACCAAGGATAGAATTTCTTTTACTAATTGAAGTAGTACTAAAAATGGGTACAAAAAACATGTCAATTCGAGTATGATTGTATCATTCCTTTCCATGAGTTCAATCATATCTTTTCTCATTGCATAATATTCATCCCAACTTATGATCACCACCTCCATATATGAGTGTCTTATCTAATAATGAAGCACAAGGGTAGGGCTTATCTTTATAATAATATGCTATTATGGTTTTGTTTGATGTATGATTATATTTAATACTTTATTGTTATATTAACATCAAGAAGGTAGGATTATGTCTTGTGCATCTATATTTTGAATCCTTCCTTGCTTTATATCATGTTGATCTCATTATATGGTTTAGTTTCTTTTTTTATTCTTATGATGTATGGAAAGAGTACACCTAATGCTATATCTCTTGATTTAGTTTCTCTCGAAGCACTATTGAGGTTGAATTTATATAACAACGAGTATGGCTTATTATGAAGAAAAATATTCAGTGAGCCATTTCATCACGTGCTAGTAACATGATTGTATATTGTGATATTCTTGAGTGGGATTCATTTTGGGTTGTAGATTACTGTGGTGTGGTTTCTGAGAGGAGTTCAGATTTTCCACAGTGTTCATCTTTATATTGGTCGACGTTTCGAGTCTAGACCCAGACTCATCATCAAGACTGATAACCCATTTTTCAGAGAATCTATGTTCCATGACAGATACAAGTATTGGGTACCACTGTATTTCGATATGGTATATGGCAGTTACCAAACTCAATCATTTTTTGTTAGGTGAGAAGATTATTGTCATCCTTACATAACATCTTAGTAAGGTCAAGATTATATTTCTTCATACAGAGGTTACCACTCGTGGATACACCATAGTAGGAGGGTCCTCGTTGAGTACTAAGATCTCGAAGTTCCTTGGGGATTGAGCTATTTCAAAAGGTACGAGTGACCATAGGGTGAGTGGATAACCTCCCCCTATTGGTGTGTTGTGTATAGGGTGAGTGGTTTACCTTCAAGTGTGATACCCCATAATGTTGACATGTCTGTATGATGATTGGTTGACCATCCCCTATGATTAATGACATGTGTATATATGATCGGTGGTTCACCTTTTGCTATTATTGATGAAATATACATAGGATGAATGGTTAACCTCCTCCTATGGCATATAAGAAGGATTAGTGGTTCACCTTCTCCCACGGACACCCCAACTAGAGATGAAAATAATCGTTTATTTGTTATCACATGTGGACATGTCGCTAAGACGTGGTTCATCTTTCCCCCATCTAGTACACTCTTACCTATGTTCGATAGTTCACATGTGAGTGCAGTGTGGTTCATCTTTTCCCCACGTGTAAGATCCTTCCTACCGTTGATGATTGGGAAATGTAGGACACGGTTTGTCCTTTCACTACTCTCAGTGGTTTGCATGTGCATAGGACACGGTTTATCATTTCTCTATGATGGTTGGAAAATGTGACTATAGGTTTTTATTCATCCTTTCCCTATGTCTGGTTATGACATGTGTTTGTAGGATGTGGTTTCTCCTTTCACTACGTGTGGTTATGACATATGCTTCTAGGATGTTGTTTCTCCTTTCGCTACATGTGATTGTGAGAAGGATGTGATATATTCATTCCCTATTGATGTTCCTACATCATCCTACCCCTACAGTGTGGGACACATGGGAGGTACCTCTGATATCTCCAATTATTTGGGAAAAGTGGTTAGGGCCATAGCACTATCAATCGATGCATTGTCTATTATCGTACTCCCTATGTCAAGGATGCATGATGTTCATCTACTTGATTTGGGATCAAGGTTGATTGAGGTTATACCCTTGTTTATGAGGACTCACCTTTGTTAATGGAGAGCAGCAAGGTCTTGTGACTCACACTTGATAAATTATTCTTCATTATCTATATCAGTGTTCGATAGAGTTGAGATGAGATGTAGGAATGGAATATGATGTTATTTTAGCATGATGATGGATTGCTTGGTAGGTAGAGTTAACCCTAGTTTAGAGTGAGTGTTAAAATTGGAAACTCGGGCCAATATTCCACTTTGGACACCTCATTTGATGGATTTGAGGATTTAATTGAATTCCTCTTTTCAAAATTACCAAAATTGACTTAAAGTTCCCTAAATTTGGATAAGGAAAGTTATTTATTCATTGAAAATAAATTTCATAAGGCGTGACCTTATCAAGGTGGGAAAAATTTTAAATTTTAAATTTGAATTTTCCTCTTAAAGTCACCAAGTGAGACTACCCATGAAGGACATAAGTAGTCTATTAGAGGTACATCAATATCTTATTCCTCTCCTCTTTGAAATAGTTGTAGAAGAATAAGATATCGAGTGAAGGAGATGAGGGGAAGGTTGGATTCATTTTAGTCATCTCCAAGGCTAAAGTTTGACAAGCTAAAGGTCAAGATTGGCATGCCAAAATTTATGAATTTTTTTGGTCTCTTTTATCTTCATCACAAATTTGAGTTTGAGCAGAGAGTAGTTGCATTTGTTGAGGGTTTTTTTTATGATGATTTAGGATTTTTTGAGGTGGATTATTTCTCTTAGAAGCAGACTGCATTATTCAAGAGCACTTCTAGGAGGGTCACATGCCTTATATTCCTTCTACTTTGAGGTTGTGAGGAAAATTAGAGGGTTATAAATAGCCCTAGATGGTTGAGGATTGTGGGTAGACTAGCTTGAAGGGAGGTCACAACCAAAAAGGGAATCCAAGTGTTGTCAATGAGGATTGTAGTAACTTATCAACAAGCCCTAATGAGATAATGAGAAGGAAGCCTTTACAACAGAATGACACGATTCCTAGAGGGTAGTATTTGTATACTCCATATTTGCAACCATCTATTTATCTAAGAAACAATGATATTAATATTCAAAATTGACAAGGCAATGTTTACCATGAATTATCATATTGTCTCTCTATTGGTCATTTGATATTAATAATAAGAATAATTGATGAAGGGTTTCCCCATCTTGGTGTTCTTCCCTCGCTTGTGTCATACCCTTGTGTTCTCTTATCTTAGTTTTCTTTCTTCATTTATGGTTTGTGTTATTTCTTCAGTTATTGTCAATATGGTGACAATTTATGTGATTCTCAATAGAAAAAAATTGATAAATGGGGTATATAAAATGTTGAAGTAACTACTAGAATTTAACATACCCTAATTGAGATAGGACTTAATGCACCTATGATGGATTGGATCATGGCTTGTATATTATCTATTAATTTTTCGTTAATCATGAATGGCCTCCCCATATATTTTTTCAAGGCATCTTGGGGCATTGGACATTAATGTGCGATATCACCTCCCATGTTCTTGTAGTTGGGTGAAAGACTAAGAAGGATTTCATATGTGCACAAAAGGAGTATAATTATAGGATTTAGGTTGTCATATGACATTATCCTTACACACTTGACATTAATGGATGATGTTCTTATGCTTGGGAAGCAAGTAGTCAACAAATCAAATGATCTGTTAGAGATTACAAGATATTTCAGAGACTTTTTGGGTATATTAATGAACTATATTAAGTAGGTCCTAATATAGATAGGACATGAGGGGGGATTGATGAAGGAGATTACATCTCCATTTAGTGTGAATTCAATCTCCTGATCCTAAGGTGATTTCACAATGTTGGAGAAGATTGTTACAAAAGAAAAAAATTGGTCCCTTGGGAACCTAATATGGGAGATCAACTCAAGTTCCCTTCTCGAAATCAGAATGTATGAATTCATTGGAGTTTTAATGTCATCATATTCAATATTTATCCCTGATTTAATTTTTATATGAATTGGATATATATATTCTTAAGCAACAGCTACTACACTTGGGACATCATCACATTCAACCTCTTGGAAGGAAGTTGGGGTTTTAGGTCTAATGAGACATTTTTCTAAAGAATGGAAATAATATATATTATAGTTGAAGTTTGCAGGGATAATGTTGACTCCAAAGGAAGACAGATTAACATAGTGTGGTGGATTCATAAAGGTCAAATTAAGGTAAATGAAGCATACTCCATAATTGGTTTCATCTACAGATCTTCGCTACAACTAGTTCAATAGGTCATGGAGATGGAATAGGCCACAAAAACTCATTTTTTCTTTATTTTTAGTGGTTAAAAATAGAATTTGAAGTGGGATATCCTCATCAAGAGGGGATTTTAGCGCTGAAATAGGTGTAGTTTACGTTTCACTTAAGTAGAATATGCTAATCCCTTTTTCCTACAGTTTTACTTTTCAATTTCAGTTTGGTTTGGGGTGCTCACCATTCTAAACTTTAGAGCAGGCTCAGATAGGATAGATGTCAGGACATGTTTAAGGTAGTCTTTTGTTGACTACATGTCTCACATACATTTTTTGCTTTTTGTCCTATGGGGATTTGGAGGGAAATGAACCACATTTTTTAGCAAGTGGAGTAAGATGTTAGGGAGAATTGCATTAATATTTCGACACATTTTAAGGAATATGACTTCCATGAGGACAAGAAACCACAATCCAATCAGTGTCCAAGGAACCTATGGGCCTAATATCCAACCATTTTATTCGATGGGGTCGCATCTTTCAAGTCCTATGGTATCAAGATGGCCATACATTTGGGGACCGAAGACTTTTACCATTTCGTTAGGTTTAGTGGTAAGGAATCCAACACCAAGGAAAACATTATTGCATTGTGGAGAATCTTATATTAATCCAAATGGCTTGGAATTGAAGATATCATCATCTTGAAAGACTTCGAGGTAGTTTTTAAATAGGAAAGGAAGAGATATAAATTAGAGACTCATGAGCTTTCTAACTTGAAGAGAAGGATTAGGGTGTTCATTAATGAATTAAAAATGCTTTATATTTCCCATATCTATAGAGAACACAATAGCATGGAAAAAATATTGTCAAAATAAGGCTGCAATATACAAATAAGGAAGATCAACTTTTACGCTTTCGAAAATGGATGCCTTAAGGGGACTGCATATATCATTATATGATGGGAAGTCATAGGAGTAGAGTATCATTTGATATCAATTGTTACTTTTGGTATATAATCGTCATATACATATATTGTATTTTGTTTTTTGACATATAATTAGAGGTAGTTACCTTTATATGTAATGGGAATAATATAAGTTTTCTTCATAGATATAGATGTAGGGTAGTATGGATAGATAGATATTGTTAAAAAGTTATGTAAGAGGCAACAAGTTTATGTAACTATTTTTGGTACAACTTGAAGTAAAGAGAATCATATATACATAAATTTCTTTTATAATGACATAGATAATTTATTTACTATCCAAAAAAGTAGGCATTAAAAAATAATGGTAATGAATGAAGCAGAAACAAACTCAACATAAGATTTATTACAAAAATCATTAAACAATAAGGGTAATTAATGGATAAGAAACAAAGTTAGGATCATATTTCTTACAAAAATCTATAGTATGCACAAGCAGAAATGCTCTAGATTAGGTAGTCTAGTGAGTAGTTTTTGCAGATGAACCATCAACCTTCATTTTGATCTCTGAAATCCATGCCCATTTTTTCCTCTGGAGTAATGATATACATTGTAACTAGAATGAATTAGTAGGTTATGAATTTACCCTTTTTGAGGAACTAATCTTCTCAAAGTATCTTAGCTATTGAGTGAAGCCACACCCAAACCCTATTGTGGAAAATGCTCAGTTCTAATGCCCACATCTCAGTTATTGTTTGGGATTGATTTCATCAGTGAAAAGGGCTAAACTAAATGAATTTACAACTAATAAGTTAGAGGGCCGGTTTCATAACAATTGCATGAGACTGAAGTGCATCTAAGGGTGCGAGAAGGAGAATTTTCTCATTGGACACATTGATTGGTTGAATGTGGGCAAAATTTAGGGGATATTAGAGGATGAATTAATGGGCATAGGAGATGCAGTCATTAGTCATATTTCCTAACTAAATTTGGATGGATTTTAAGGCATGTGGGAGGCCAAATTAGTAGCCAAAGGAGATTAAATCATTTGCCACATTACCTGGCTAAATTTGTAGTGAGAGGGGTATCTCGATTCAACTCATTTCACAAACAATTTTTTGGGATGTTTTTTAAATCCCTTTGAAGAATTCTTGAAATAAAAAATTGTATTAGAGTTTCAATATTCATCTATGGTTTTCCACAATTTTTTTTTTGAAATGGCATGGGTTTTAGAATATTTTTTGTGATAATTTTCTCATTAAATAAGGGGATACTACAATTGTTGTTGGTGTTTCCTATTTAAGAGATTAAGTTCCATATTCAAATAGATAAAGTAGGGTCTACTTTTGGTTGCATTTTAATTTTTGAAAGATTGATTTCTTTATTTTTGAGAGGCCGAATCAGTGGTGATTTAGTAGAATAATAGAAGCAAGTTATGTTGATGAGTACATTGGGAAGATGGAGCTTTTTCCATAGATTTTCATTTCAAGAGAAAATGTTACATTTAATTATGCAAGGATGTATTTCTCCATGATCTCATGCACAATTGAGATCACGAGATAGCTAAATATAATGGCTAATACAATCTATAATTATCCTGAATCCAGATGGTCATGCATGCAACAAAGAGTCAGATCTATGTTATATAGGTAAGAGATCACACATGGAATCCTTGCATGTCAGGAAAGGGTTTTTAGTTAGATGAAGATTTGGTCCTCCACTCAAGCGATCCACCACAACTACATTAGATTTCTATCAGTACACACAAACACAACTAAATAAGGAAAATAGCTTATCTTCCCTGGAAGATTGTTAAATCAAAAGCAATAGATAACATATAACATAATGAACACAAATTCATGTAAGGAAGGGAACATAAATTTTTATTTACCATATAAATGAAAGTACATAAAATGCATGCCTTCAAAAAATATGATCCTCTCCTCCAACTTCCTCTATGGTCCCCTCTCCTGCAGATATTTCGCGATATAGTTTGGATACTCTCCCTTAAGCTCTTTTGACTTGGTGATATTATATAGGATCATTATATCATCCAGGAGAATATATCTAGACACCTAGGGGCTTGAGAGGTTAGGAAACATCCACAATAATTGACCCGTAGCTAACTTATACACAAGTGGGTCAAGTGGATCTCCTTGGGAATGACAAACTTTAGAAATTTTGTCCACAAATATGATCTTTTTCTCAACTATCCCAATTATGAAATAAATATTATCATGTAATTATAATATTTTGGCAAACTAATTATGAGAAATAACTCAATCATGTAATTCCACCCTTTATCATGGGATAAATATCACATAAGTAAAAGAAAAGGTGAAAAGGGATGAATTTTAGCCAAACAAATGATGTAAGTTGATATTGTGTTTCTTTCACTGTAATGGAGTGGAAAATAGGGCTATATCAAAAATTTGGGTCAAGGGTTTCCATGAAAATAAACCTTCTTTACCTCATTGGAGGAGTTGGCAAAATGCTTACAAATGGTAAATCATATAGCTTCTTAGTTAATGCATGAAACTATGGTTTGAGTGATAGCTCAAGTGAACAAAAATTGTTGAAAGATGAAGATAAAGATGTAATAATGGTTGTTCTTGAATGTCTAAGTGAGCTTCTAAGGGCGACCATGCAAAAATCACCATTTAGGGGTGATAAATTGTGGGATGTCTTGCATGTTAACAGCAAAAGTTCTTCTGGGGTAAGTGACATAAAAATCCTTCATTTAATAAGAGGACTATGGGTTTATAGTTATGGCAATGGTAAAATCATGTATCATCGTTCCTGATTTAGATATTCATGATCTTATTTTGCAAATGTTGTATCACTTTAATGATACTATTAATGAAGTTTGTGGTATAGCCATTATAGATCACATAAAATATATCACGATTACTACTATTAATGAGAATGATTTGATTTATTATCCTATTATGTCTTTGTACTAAAACAAAATTAGATTATTTCAAAATCTCCTTACAATTTAGTACAACTTATTGTTAGACAAACAATTTGATACAAGCAAGGAAACTGAAACTTCACTTGTTTGACAAGGAAATGGTGAAAGATAAGGAAAATGATGAAGATAGTTGTAAGGATGCCCTCAAAACTGAGGATTAAAGTACCACTTCGTAGATAATTCCTTCACAACTTCCAGGGGACAACCATATTGAAGAAGAAATAAAAGAAGGCCTTTCAAAAACAAAATATAGAGTGAAGGCACTAAAAGATTCAATACTACAACATGATAATGTCCTTGCAGACTTGGTAATTAGGGGTTCTAAGACAAGTGCCAATATTATATGACATAGGGGTAGTTAAAATTCCTAGTGGGGTCGCAACACAAGACCATGCTTGAATTGTGGTGTTTCCCTCTTCAGACATACATAAATAATGCATGTAACAACAGGGGTCCACTTGAGGTGTGGGTGGAGAAACATTGTGTGTAAATGAAGGGTGAAGTAACACTTTGGAAAAATATATCCAATATATTATTCACCCCATCCATACTAGGTAATTTACTCAATAGAAAAAACTACCCCAACAACGGTGTCTATTGTGAAACTTAATCTCCACCAAATATTTTAAAATATTATTAGTATTATCCATAAATCAAAGGTATTAATAAGCCATGGTATTAGGCCATAATATTGTAATAAACTCTATTTAAAAGTAATCATATTTAAAGTGTGGATAAATCTTTATGGTAAAGTGGCAATGAATGTCCATAATGTTTTTTTAAATGTATATATGGTTAACTCGCATAATGGTTATTTTCTTAAGTAATAATAATAGCGACACTGCATGTTGTAAAGATCAATAGTTTAAAATTCTAAAGACAAAATTCCAACCATGTGAAGTATTTGGCAGCTTAAATGACGTTAAATCATGGCTAGATAAGCCACATATTACATAATACTTTTTTTCAACCCAACTATCTTCATATATGATATTAAAAATACTCTTAGTATATTTTTTATATAATATTTTAAATTATATTTAAAAGAAATTAATATTTATTTATTTAATTAAACATATTATGATTATATAATTTTAAAAAAACTTTATATTTTATATGTTAATAACTATGATGGATTAGTTAAATTATAATCATATATTTTATTAGAATTAGTGCTTCTACCGATTAGAGATCTTAATTTCTTTTGATTGTGTTTATTTTAAAATTGTGCTCCAAAACATTCTTCATATGGATGAGTGTTTTTTATGATAATTATTTTACATAAATAAATTAATAAATGATCAAATTAGTTTTTTTTTTTTTTTAATTATAAACTTTTATTTTAAAATAAATAAATAAAAAATTACTCATAACATGTTTCATATTTCACTGCTTAAAATGTATGGCACTTCTCACATTAACCATGTAATTTAATAGGCGATCATGAGTTAGGCAGCGCGGGAAAACCAAGAACTACGACAAGTGACAAACGCAGAAACCAAGAACCAGCAGAAATGAAAGAGGAGGAGAGGAGGGTAGAGATGCCCTCCTATCGAGATGTAGTAGCAGGGGAAGGCCAAAACACCAACAACCAAGCGGAATAAACAAGAAAAATGAGACCTGTCCTTGGAGCAAGATGGCTGGCAGGCAACAGAGGCAAGTTTTGACCATACACGGCCAAGAAACCAAGATTTATAATTCCATTGAACAAATGGGAGCGATACAAAAGCTACATGAAAGATCATGTACTAATATGAAAATTCAGCGGAGTTTGGCCGACGGAAAAGGACCTCACTAGATGGATCCAACGAAAATGGCAACCCCGAGGCCACATCAAGCTAAAGCTGGGAGGAAGAGGCTTCTTCATAGTAATCTTCTCAAACCTGCAAGATAAAGAAAAAGTATTTGAAAATGGTCCATACTTTCATTATAATGTTGGACTATTTATGAGATATTGGGAGGAATTCTATAACCCAGATAAGGAAAAATTCGTAATAGCCCTGGCATGGGTAAGGTTATTTGGGCTACCAATGGATTTTTGGATCTAGAAAACCTACAGGGTAGAGGAAACATAATAGGAAGCTTTGTTAAAATAGCTAAAACTACAAAAAAGAGAAGATACACCTCATATGTTGGAATTTGTGTCTACATGAATATAGCTGACCCTATTCTAGATACAATCGAGCTAGAGTATCATGAGGAAGTAGGGCAACAAACCCTTGACTATGAGCATATTCCATTCAGATGCAGAAGACATCATGAGTATGGATATTTGTTCAAGGACTGACCACTCAACATAAAATAAGAGGAGCAAAGAAATAGTCAATAGCGGAAAAATCAAGAAAACAAAGAAGTGTTTTAGGAAGTAAAAAGCAAAAGACGACACACAAGAGAGAACACCGGGGAAGGAAGGAAAGAAAAACGAACCCAACCAAGCAATACAAACAACTTTGAAATCCTACAAGAAGAAGAAGAAGAAGATAATGAGACCCAAACAATGGATTATCAGGGAGAAAAGGGAAAGAAAAGTAGCACAAGTCAAGGCAAATCACATACTAAGAGAAAGGCACAAAGTGAACCAACAGAGGAGGAGGAAAAGGAAGTGAGGGAGAAAATGAACAACGCATTAATGAAAATTGACACAAGTAGAGGAGAAGAACTAAGATGACAAGAATAAGTATTACAGAAAATTCTAGATGAATGAAGACACTTGCATGAAATTTTCATTCCAGAAGAGAAAAAAAATATATAGAGAAACGTTTCAACAGTACCAAGAGAAACAGGGATAGGGAAAGTTGCAAATGGTAGAACAATCAAGTTTCCAACGAGATAATACTCAAGACCATAAAAGTAAAACAAAATGCGAGAAAAAAAGAGGTAGGAGAAATATACAAGAATCGATGCAGTTCGTGGAAAAAATGTTAGTGAACATCGGGAGAGTAGTTCCACTCTCGGTGGTATTCCACTAGTCAAGCCACGTACCCTAATGATAATCAAATCTTGGAATATAAGATGCCTGAATAGTAAAGTCAAATAGATACAGTTAGTGGAAAGGCTAAGAAAAGAAAAACATCAATTAATGTTGTTATATGAAACAAAAATCGCAAGAAGGAAAATGGAGGAAATCCTATACGAAATCAAACCGAAATATGAATGCATGACCATAGATGCGAAAGGGATTGTGGGAGGCATAACAATACTATGGAAACCTACAGAAATCACAACAAGCTACTGGATAGGTATGAAAATAATACTCATGGGGAAGTTCCAGTTAATAGGAAATAGTTAATGGTTTCTAGTTTCGACAGTATACAACCATCATACATGAGTGGAAAGAGGAAGCTTCCTCCTGCAACTTCTGCAGCTAGGAAACCTTCATGAAGAAAAGTTGTGGTTGATAGTAGGAGACTTTAACATGAAAACATCAAAAGATGAGAAATAAGGTAGACTCCAAAGAGAAGATCCAGAGATGGAGAGATTTAGGGACCTTCATGCAGAACTGAAAATGGTAGATATCCCAACCATAAATGGAAAATACACATGGAACAATCAACGACGAGGGGGCAGACAAATAGCATCAAGGCTAGATAAGTTCCTAGCAACATAACACTACATTGGAAAATATATCTTCTATGAAGCAACAATCCTTCCATGTCTAGGGTCGGATCACTAGCCCATCAAATTAGAAATAGGTATGAACAAGCAAAACCAGAATAGACCCTTCATGTTTGAGGCATTATGATTGTGAGATCCCACCTTCATATAAAAGATGAAGAATTAGTGGAAGGATACTGAGATTGGGATGGAAGGAAGAAATAAAATACACACTCTCCAACTCAAATTAAAAGACCTAAAATGAATGTTAAAGAAGTGGAACAAAGAAGAATTTTGAATGAAAGGAACAAGAAACGCTCCAGAAAAGGATGAAAATAATATAATAGAAAATTATAGTTGAAGGGGGAAATGAAGAACTAGGAGAAGAACAAGGACTCGTGCTAAATAAACTGGAGGAAATAAAAAAACAAGAGGAAATCGCTAAAAGAAGGAGAGAGAAAGACGAAATTCTTCCATAACGCAATGTTGTAGCATCGAAAACAAAATAGAATATTCTCCCTAAAAGACAACCAAGGCAACAGGCTAACACAAAACGGTGAAATGGAGAATTTGATGGTACAACATTTTAAAGAGATCCTGACAGAACCTATTATCAGAAGGGAGGACGAAATTGATAAAATCTGTCAACATATCCCCAAAATAGTGATTAGAGTCTAGAGCCTAGCACTCCTAATGGTCATAATGAAGACAAAGGTGGAGGAGGTAATAAAAGAGATGGAAAAGAATAAAACACCTAGCCTAGATGGATTCACCACAGAATTCTATCAAGCCACGTGGAACTTCATGAGTCAGGATATAGTGAATGCAGTAAAAGAGTCTTGATGCACCAAAATAATACACCCAACCTTGAATGCTACATTCCTAGCCCTGATACCAAAGATTGAGAACTCAGAAGAACCACAAGGATTCTGACCGATAGCACTCAGCAATGTTATATATAAAATACTAGCTACAATCATGGTGAATAGACTAAAACCATTACTACGAAAGCTGATATCCGAGGAGTAGACAAGGTTTGTCAAAGGAAGACAAATAATAGATGGCATAGTGGTAGCACAAGAAGCAATCCACTCACTAAAAAATTCAAAAGCCAAATGGATGCTGATAAAACTAGATGTAGCTATAGTTTATGAGAAACTTAGTTGGGGATACCTCCAACAAATCCTGAATGCATAAAACCTTTGACGATAGGTGGATAAAATGGGTAATGTCAATGATAACTATGCTAGTTATGTCACTACTACTAACCTGTTAGCAACATAAGCCTTCAATCCTTCCAGAGGACTCAGTTAGGGTGACCTGATATCCTCGTTCTTGTTTATCCTCACAGTGGATGGACTAGGAAGACTAATAAAAGCTAAATTTAATAGAGAAAAACTGAAGGGATTACAACTATGGGGAAATGACCTACCTCTAACCCACCAATAATTTTTCAATGATGTTACGTTATATGGATAGGAAACACTCAAAGAAGCAAAAAAAATAATGGAAATTTTCAAGGAATTCACAAGGCCCTTGGGGACAGAGATAAGTAAAGGAAAATCTAAAATTTATTTCTCCAATACCCAATCTTCCTCCCAAGCCTTCCTGTCAAGAACCATGGGATTCAAAGCTCAGAGAATCCTAACAAAGTACTCAAGTATCTTGTTAAATGACAAGAAAAATAGAGCTGCTAATTGGTGAACCCTAATGGGTAAGATTCAAAAGAGAATGAAATCCTAGACGTTCAGTGCATTGAACATCTTGAGACACATAATCCTACTAGAATCAGTGCTCCAATTCATACCGATCTATCAATTGACCAACCAAGCCACACCTAAAACAGTATAGCAAAAAATGCTATATATTTTTAAAATTTCGTATGGCAAGGGTCGAGTAAAATAAAATAATGGGTGCTTCTATCTTGGAGTTAGCTAAGTAAATCGCTAAAAGAAGGAGGACTAGGCCTGAGAGACCCATACATCCTGAACCAAGAAATCAAGGAAAATTTATGGTGGCGATGGATACAAGGAGGGGACGACTTGTGGAAGAAACTATGGGAGAGAAAATACGAGATGCCCAGGTCTTCAGAAGGAAAATTGCAAAGCCAAACCGAGAAGAAAGGCTCTGCAATATGGAACTTGGCAAGATCCAATAGGGATCTGATCAGGGAGCATAACTTCTTGGAAGTAAGAGAGGGGGATAAAATGAATTTCTGGGAAGAGGCATGGCAACAAAGAGAAAAGCTCAACCAACAATCCCTACTCCAACAGATCCACGAGTTCACCATCCAAACTGAGGGTGATACAGTACAAAAATATTAGTGCCCGAAGTAGAATGAATATTGGAAAAAAGTGGAAAGAAAATGAAAATTGGCCATAAGCACTTGTAACATCTCACTAGGAAATATATGAAAAGGGAATGGCAACAAGGAAAGTAGCAGTCAAAGAAGGGACGGACACTCTAATATGCAGAAATAGAATTAAAGGTATGTTCACAATAGCATAATGATACCATCTAAAAGTAGGATACAACAGACACCCAGAAACAAAAACATGGAAAAGTATATGGAAAAAAAACATGGCCGAAGGTAGCATTCTTTACCTAGATCCTGAGCCATGTGAGAGCATCAACATGGGACCAAATGAGGAAGAAAGGAACACAAGGCTCATTGTGATGCGCTCTCTGTCGAGAACAATAAGAAACCATGGAGCATTTAACCAACTCTTGCAAGGTCAACAGCAACCTGTGGAGGAAACATCCACAACTTTTTGAAATTAGTGATAGAGACATAAACAACATGAAAATAGAAATAGAGAATTGGAGGAACAACCCTTACCAGAATACAATCCTCAACAGGTCTTGGAAACTCTCAATAGGATTCGTTCTATGGAACATTTGGAAAGAGCAGAACTGCCTGACTTTTAAGGAGGATGGTAGATCAAATAACAAGATATGGAACCAAATCATCTAGAATACAAGAGAGACCATTCTCACAGAGAGGTGGTATGAGGGGGATTGGAAAAATGACCAAACATAGACAAGAATAATGATGACCTTGCAGCTAAATCCTATTATGATGAATAATGTAGCAAGGAAGCACCAAATTAATGAGATGGAAGAGGTCAATCACTACAAAAATCCTCAACAAGGGTTCATCAAGTTGAATTTCAATGAGGCAACAAAAGAAAACCCAGGAGAGGCAAGGACTGGGAGAATATTTAGAGACGATGGGGGAATCATGGTTAGGATCAATGTGATGGATTGTGGCAACACAACAAACAACGAAGCAGAGCATTATGCACTGAAAAGAGGGTTGGAAATTGCCATAAGGGAGGAATACCAAAAGCTTTAAGTAGAAGGAGATGCGAAACTGGTAGTGGATATAGTCAAACAGCTACACTAAGGAACACCAGCGGAAAAGATCAGTCATAGCTGGAGAAACACTTGGTTGGTGAAGGAGATAAGTAAACTCCTAAGATAGATAACCTACATCCTTCCCACCCATGTGAGAAGGAAGGGAAACAAAATAGCAGACAATCTGGCAAATTATGGTTGCAGGAATGGTGGAATAATGATGGATGCAAGTGAGGCTCAACTAATTCAAATAGAGGATATGGAAAACTTAATATAACTCATTGAAAAAGACAAAGAAGGAGAGAGGATCTCCAAAACTAAGAACACCATAGAAAATCTAGTGAGACCAGGGAGGTGTTGCCACGAAGGGGAAGGAAAAGGACAGGTGGGGGAAAGGATAGATGTAGAGAATGAAGTGAGTAGACAGGTAATCTGGAAGGTGTCAAAGGAGGGCAGAGAAGGTACAACGCCTGAGAGTACGAGGGCAGTGACAGATGGGAATGATAGAGAGGAGGGCACTGCAGAGAGGAGGAGGGTGAGCAATAGAATGATACCAAGTGATAGAATAAGGACAATAGTAACACGTTAAGGGTAGCTGGAAGAAATTGTGTATTAATGAGAGGTGACAACAGAAATGATAGAAGGTCATCATCCCGAGATGAGAGTGGAGGGATCTGTGCCAGTAGCAAAACTATATAGGTGGTAGTAATGATAAGGGACCAAAGGAAGAGAGGAATAAAACTTAACAAAAATAAGAATATTATAAATTGCATGCAGACGAAGATAAGGAAATATGGCAAGAAGGAAGGTGGTAGAAGAGATAAGATGCAGGTGGCAGAAGGAAGAGGAAACGGATTAGCAAGTTGGTATGTATTCCTTTCGCTCCACATTCCTCCTAGAA
This sequence comes from Pinus taeda, assembly GCA_000404065.3. Lineage (NCBI taxonomy): Eukaryota > Viridiplantae > Streptophyta > Pinopsida > Pinales > Pinaceae > Pinus > Pinus taeda. The sequence continues at coordinate 89,459 of APFE031127599.1, read as the reverse complement.
TCAAAAGTATTTTCAGTAGGAAAATAGGAAGACTGAGTTGGAACATGTATAAGACTGTAAAAAAGGATATTAGAACTTCCCACAATAACGGCAAAACCAATTCCACATAGCATCTAAATTTGTAGGGTAGGGAGATTGGGAGGGAGTGTCTTGCACCCAGGAACAGAGAGGGCCATCTTGGGAATAAAGCCTGTAGTATTTCTCGAAAGAACATGACCCTAGCCAGACCTGTAGGAATTGATGGGTGCAAGCCAGTAGACAAAAGGGAAGAAACCTGGGAGGTAGAAAACCTAAGGATTAGGTGATCCAGGCAATCTTGCACTGTAGGGGGGATGGTAGGAGAGCCAGCTCCAGGAAACCTTTTAAAAAGACAGGGAGTCCCTGGGAAAGGTGGAAAAAAAACCTAACCTCATCCATGGAGGAACCCATGAGGTTGTATAAAATGGAAAGGTAGGGCACCGAATGCTACGAGTGGAGGAAAAGGGGAAGAAACCCAAGAAAATACCAAACCTGGAACAAAAAAAATGACCAACTATAAACCCAATCTAAACAAGAACCTGAAGGTAGAAATTATAGAAAAGGGAAAGAAAATGAGAAATTGGGAAATTTCTTTGATTCAATATTATAAATTTGATAAATACATCGATGTTGTGATAGGTATATTAACATAACGGGGAAAGTATAATGAATAGAACAAATAACACCAGGAAAAATATAGTTGCAGCCAGGCAGTGAGAAAAATGGCCCCCAGGGGAGTTAAGAGAGTAATGAAGATGGAAGATGGAACAAGTGGACCAACTAGGAAAAGTGGTAGGAAACGAGGCAGCGAACATATGAACACAATCATCGATGCCTAGATGGCAGGGAATCCGTCAGACATTAGAGCCCAGATCACGAGTTGGGAGTGGGAACTGAATGACAGTATCAGGCACTGGGACATCACCATGGAAGAATGGGAAAGCACGGTGTCAGACCTTGGGAATACTCATGGGAGGCATTTCCTATTTAGGAAAACCATACAATAGTATTGGGTAATGAAGAAAGTGGTGGCACAGGCCGTGAACTTACACTGAGAACAAATTGTGTAATAGTACAAAGTGAATATAAGTTAATTTCTTAATTAAAATCATAAACAACGAATAAACTCATACCTATATTACCTGTGATCGAAGTCTGCCAAATGACAACAAGGTTTTGGGGACGACTCTCCACCCAACCGTAGGCTCAATTGTGCAAGGCTCTACTACAACTGGCCACCCCCGAGCCCTCAATCAACGTACTACTGCCAGTGACTCCTAAGTCTTAGAACACTATTCTCCAAGAGAATGAAGGATAGAAACTCAGAGAGATGGAATCCTCCCATCCTCCTCACCATCTAATAAATAGAACAAACATTGGATGGGGAACCACATGCACACACTCCATGTGTCTACATGCAACTTTGATTTTTAGCTTTCTACTTTGATTTTTTTAGTTTTCATGTTTTATTTCTTTTCTTTTCTTTGCTTTAGCTTTCTTGTTTTATTTTATTCTCTTTCCTATTTTTCTTGTTTTATTTCTATTTATTCTTATTTAGAGGATAACCATTATTTTTATTTATTTTCTTGTATATATTTTAAATATCAATTTATTTATGATTTTATATTATCATTTTATTTTATTTATTTATTATTATGTGATTTATTATTTATTATTTATTTTATTATTTGTTATTTTATAATTTTATTATTATTATTTATTATTCATTATTATATTATTATATTATTATTATTCTTTTTTTTTTATTAAGTGAAGGTAATTAACATACTCTCCCACCTTAAGGAACTTCGTCCCAAAAGTTAAGTTGAATTATTTATTATTATATTATTATTATTTTATTTATTTATTATTGAATTTACTTCATGTTGCCAACACCCTCTGCTGAACTAGTATAACCAGTAGGCATCGAAAGTCCCCAAAACCTGGGAAATCTCAAGGAATCTCTATCCTTTTTCTCACTTTCGGTACCAGGCATAAGCCTGACTCGGTCTGTATCCTAGTCGAAGGCTGGCCCCAAGGCTTGCGCCTGACTCAGACCTCATCTGCCCCAAGGCAGGCATCTGATCCGGTACTCAATGACCCCGGGCATCTCGCAAGGATGGCCCACTCCCTCCACAACTAATAAGGAACACATCCCCTGGCATCAAAGTCCTTTACATCCCTTCCAGACTTCGACATCCCAATCCAATAACAGGCACCTAGCCTAGAACATCAGGCACTTGTCCTCCTCAAGATGGTCCCATTGTTCTTCTAGAGCTATCCATCAAGAGTTATACAGAAGAAAAAGGAACCACTGGCATATCTAGTGTTGATTGAGTTTAGTCCCCAGCCGATATGGTAGTACTTATTCTCCCTCATGCATATGGGCTCGCACGAGATCATCAAATAAACCGGCCCTCACAGCCCAATGTGTAGTGTTGTCGATCATTACAACTCAACATGCAACAATGCATTCGCTATGCCATCAGAGTATCCTAGAAAATAATCCACATGCCAAGTCTTGCATGACATCATGAGAATATTTATCATTGTTAATCACAAAATAACAAACTACGTGCTCATGCATGTCATTTGCATGCAACTATTACATGCTTCACCATTTTAAATTATGATATGAACATATTGCATCAAAGATATATCATGACTTTACCACATATCAATAAACCTCATATTGTACCATCATAAATCCTATACATTGTCACCATAAGATCCATATGTGCATCATTATATCATATCAGTCAAGTACTTGTCTAAACTAAGTAAGCATTTCCACACATTTTAATCAAGTAAATAAGGAAAGTCTTGAAAAATAACAGCTGCATCTTCCTAGGTAGCTGACCTTGGGGTATATTGGTCCCATTGGACCTTGACTTGTTCAAACTCATGGTTTCTAAGTCGATGAACCCGACAGTCCAATATATAAAATGGTTCGACCTGAAGGACTCCTTCCTCGGAAACCTGCAATTTTTCAAGTTTCAAAACATGTGATGGGTCAGGTACATATTTTCTAAGCACAGAAACATGAAACACATTATGAATCCTTCTTAGATGGAATGGCAGCTCCAGCTTGTAAGCAATTGGTCCAATCCTTTCTAGGATCATGAATGGCCCAACAAATCTAGGTGATAATTTTGTTCCCTTACCCATCCTAAAGGGACTTTTAAAGGGTTTGATTCTAATAAAAACTTGGCTTCCCTCTTCAAAGTTTCTATCAATTCTCTTTGCATCAACATAACTTTTTTGGCGATCCCTGGCTTCTTTTAGTCTCTGTTTAATCGTGGCCATTTTCTCTTCCATTTCTTGGAGCATTTCAGGTCCCAAGATGACTCGATCCTCTAATTGATCCCAACTTAATGGAGTACGACATGGTCTTCCATATAAGATTTCGAAGGGAGCTCCCTGCATTGAACTGTGGTAACTGTTGTTGTATGCAAACTTCACTAAGGGAAGGTATTTCTCCCATTGGTTTTGTTGATCCATGACATACATTCTTAACATGTCCTCCAACACTTGGTTTACTCTTTCTGTTTGACCATCTGTCTCTGGGTGATATGTTGTACTGAAATTTAGTTGTGTTCCCATAGATTGTAATAGACTTTTCCAAAATCTGGAAGTAAAACGTGCATCTCTGTTAGATATTATCTTTCATGGTACTCCATGAAGGCGAATTATTTCTTTTAAGAAAATTTCAGCTATAGCTGATGCTTCAAAGGTGGTCTTGACTGGAGTGAAGTGAGCACTCTTAGTTAATTTGTCAACCACAACCATAATACATTCATGTCTTTGGGATGTCATAGGTAAGCCTCCAATAAAATCCATCGAAACAACTTCCCACTTAGTTTTTGGTATATCATGGGGTTGCAAAAGCCCTGCTGGGTGAGGATGTTCAGCTTTATCCTGTTGACATTCTAGACATCGGGCCACAAACTTTGCTATATCCTTTTTCATTCCTGCCCAGAAAAATAGTTGTTTTAAGTCTGCATACATTTTCTGGACTCCTCGATGTGCAACATATGGAGCTTGATGAGCTTCCTTCATTACTAAATTTCAATGATCATCATCTTCTCGAACGTAAACCCTACCCTTATATCATAGCAATCCATCATTTTCTAAGGTGTATTCCTCCCACTTGGTCGACACAGGCACCTCTTCTTGTAAGGCAAATTTTATTTTCTAGTAATGCAGGTCCCCTAAAAGATGATTTAGAATCTGGCTCCTCAAGTCTATTCTTAATGAGGATATTGAATGAAGTCTAGGTCTCCTGCTTAAAGCATCTGCAACTTTATTCTCTTTTCCCTTTATATAGGATATATTGAAAACATAATCACTAAATATCTCACTCTAGTGTTGTTGTCGAGCATGAAGGTCCTTTTGTGTGAAGATGTACTCAAGACTTTTATGATCTGTTCTTAATTCAAATTGACACCCCATTAGATAATGTCTCCACAATTTCAAGGCCATTACAACCGCTGCTAATTCCAGATCATGAGTTGCGTAATTGATTTCATCGTTCTTGAGTTTTCATGAAGCATAAGCGATAACCCCTTCATCTTGCATCAAGACGGTGCCTAATCCTTCTTCTAATGCATCCGTGCATACAAGAATGTCCTTGTCCATGTCAGTTACTTTTAATATTTGAGCCATTGTTAGTCGATGTTTTAGCTCATTAAATGCTTTCTCACAATCACTTGTCCATTCAAACTTAACCCCTTTGTTTTGGCAGTGGGTAATGGGATTAGATATTTGCGAGAACCTTTCTACAAACCTTCTATAGTAGCCTACTAATCCCATAAACCCGTGTACTTCTTTAACATTCCGAGGAGTGGGCCAAGTCATTATAGTTTCAACCTTACTGTAATCAACTACAATGCCTTTCCCACTAATGGTATGGCCTAGATATTGAATTTCTTTCTCAAAGAAGGAACATTTAGAAAGTTTTCCATAGAGCTTCTTTTCTCCAAGGAAATGTAGTACCAACCTCAAGTGTTCTAGATGCTCTTTCTCATTACGGGAATAAATTGGGATGTCATCCAACAACACTTGGACAAAGAGGTCCAGATATTTTCGGAAGACACTGTTCATCAAATTCATGAAAGCTGTTGGGGCATTAGTCAAACCAAATGGCATAACCATAAACTCATAGTGTCCATATCGCGTTCTGAATGTCATCTTAGGTATGTATTCCTCCTTTATTATTCGTTGATGATAACCTGACCGGAAGTCTATCTTGGAGAATATCGAAGCTCCTTTTAGTTGGTCAAAGAGTTCATCTATTCGAGGCATGGGGTACTTGTTCCGAATGGTGGCCTTGTTTAGATCTCGGTAATCAATACATAACCTAAGAGTTCCATCCTTCTTCTTAACAAAGATCACTGGCGCACCCCAAGGTGACACACTAGGTTGTATAAAACCTTGATCAAGAAGTTCTTTGAACTGTACAGTTAATTCATTAAGCTCTGGAACAGTCATTGGATAAGGTGTTTTGGATATGGGTTCCACTTCTGGTTTCAAAGTTATGGAGAAATCAATTTCTCGAACTGGAGGCAAACCTGGTAGCTCTGGAGGGAATATGTAATAGTACAAAGTGAATATAAGTTAATTTCTTAATTAAAATCATAAACAACAAACAAACTCATACCTATATTACCTGTGATCGAAGTCTGCCAAATGAAAACAAGGTTTTGGGGATGCCTCTCCACCCAACCGTAGGCTCAATTGTGCAAGGATCTGCTACAACTGGCCATCCCCAAGCCCTCAATCAACGTACTACTGCCAGTGACTCCTAAGTTTGAGAATACTATTCTCCAAGAGAATGAAGGATAGAAACTCAGAGAGATGGAATCCTTCCATCCTCCTCACCATCTAATAAATAGAACAAACATTGGATGGGGAACCACATGCACACACTCCATGTGTCTACATGCGACTTTGATTTTTAGCTTTCTACTTTGATTTTTTTAGTTTTCTTCTTTTATTTCTTTTCTTTTCTTTAGCTTTCTTGTTTTATTTTCTTGTTTTTCCTATTTTTCTTGTTTTATTTCTATTCATTCTTATTTAGAGA
>APFE031127599.1:66273-82864 GCA_000404065.3 Pinus taeda | reverse complement strand
AGGGATGTTACAAATTGTGGGAGAAGAAGCAGAGGCACATGACAAGAAAAAGGAAAAGGACCTAGTGAGGGTAGAACTACTCATGGAGAGAGCAACAATTCAAATATAGACATATAGAAATAACCTGGCATTGGGTAGAATTGAATAGACTCTGAAAGACCTAAAGTTGATTATTGAGCAGCGGAGCGAGATTCCAAGATCTAGTACTAAGGCACCAGCCCTGGTAATATCCTTTGATGAGGAATGAAGCAATGAACTAGTTTGATATCAAAAGTGGTCTCTTTTTTATGAAATGCATTTACATGTTTAATTTGCTTTCTAGGAACAATAGTATTGACAGTAAAAACATTGATGCTAGATGGATAGCAATAAACATATTTAAATTTTCGACAAATTTTAAAGGTGATAGGTGGTTATCTAGTTTCCTTCTGGACGTAAACCATCTAGAGCAAATGGCTGTTAAAATTTTTGAAAATAGAATATAAATAGAGAAACTGCCAAGTTTATCCAAAAAAAAAAAAAAAAAAATTAAACAAATTTTTTCTTTTAAGTATCAAAAGTAGAAATACAACTTTCAATAATTATTTTATAAAGTTTAAAAAATATTCGATATAACATTCAATATTTGTTTCTTGAAAAAGTAGAAAAAAAAACACTCCAAATCAATTAAAATGAAGAAGTTAAACAAATAGTTATAGGTTTATGTGGTGTCTAATGGTAGTGGTTATGGTAAGGTAGGCATATCTCTTACAGATTTATGATATCAAAATATGATTTTAAGATTTCCCTTAAATCTAGTAGTCAAATAGTTGTGGAGACGGAAGCCTTAGCCCTCTACAAAAAATAAAAAAAGAATTTCATATATTAAAAATTGGTATTTATTCATAAGTTATTGGTATATTTACCTTGATAACTATTGGATATAGTGTTAGTGTTATAGTGATAGTAGAGTGATTTCATCTAGTGACTAGCTCAAATTTCTCAACTTTCATGAGTGAGTTTTGCTAAGAAATTCATTGGTGTAAAAATTAGTTTAAAATTCTCTGTGAAAAAGAAGTAGTTGTTGTGGTCTAGGCTAGATGAGTTCCCTCCATACTTTTGACAACTTATGCAAACTACATGTTAATAAATATTTATATTTACCCCATTCCAAACTATTCTCAAATATAATTTAAAATTATTATTATTACCATATTTTAATATATTTAAGAACATACTATATATTTAATTATACTTAAATTACAAAACTGTTTATAATTTATATATTAATGATTTGGATGGACTAGTTCTATGGATATTTTATTTCTATTATACAAATTACAATTAATGTTTTTATTAATTATACATTGTAAATTGATTAAAACATTATAAAAATTAATTTACAATGCATTCTGTATATCCCTATGAGAAAACGTTGTTTCAGATATTGTTCATATGATATTACTGTTTTTAATTATAGTTCTCATTATATACTAGAGTAATTAATAAATGGTGAAATTAGTTTATTTTAACTTTTTGGTTAAAAAAAAAATATACTCCCATACTAATATGTAGAAATACAACATTATAGAACCTTGTTATAAAGGTTGAAAAATATTAAAGTATAACTTCCAACCATTTTTTAAGAGAATTTCGAAAAAAACATAGAGAAATCAATTAAAATGGTAAGAAATTAATCAAATATTTCATACCATATTTATACTATATGTATCACATAATGGTAGTTAAATAATATATTTTTATTTCTTTAAATTTTAGTATCTAAATAATTCTTGAAAGGAAGTTTTTCCTCTCATAATAAAGAATTTCATATATTGAAATTTGGTGTTTAGTTGTAACTTATTGGTACATCTTGGGCTTAGCTCAGATTAATCAAGTTTCAATTCTCCTAAAAAGTAATATGTTGTGTCTCAACTCTTGCCAAGCGAGAAGTTATTAAAATAATTATGTGATGAATGTGCCCTTATATATATATATATATAATGAGTAATTATTTTTTTTATAAGTAAGAGAAGAACCTTCTATTAATCTAGCCAAAATTACATAATTTACAAGAAACTGCACCCGCTCTGAGAAAATGTCCCAGTCAGCAGGGCTGGTGAAAACCCAATGGTAACCCAAAGAAACCTTGGAATCCAAGGACCAAGGCCCATAAAGAACCTACAAGCATCCCACTAAGGGTCCACAAAGGGAATCACAGTGGATAATTCTACAACCAACAACCAGACCTGACGACAGCTAAAGGTGAAGTTCACTAAACAAATTCGGGTTCAGATCTCTCGAGCAACAAGAAAAAAAACTAGAAACCATTCTTATCCCCTCTCATATACCATTTGTGGTTTTGTATCTGAAGTTTCATGTCAAAACCAGAGCATTCTGTCGCCAAGCGGTGAACGTCCGACCATGCCCGCAAACATTTCTGAGCCTTCATGATGCAGGAGCATGTGACTTAGAGGGGAAAAGTCTTCCAACTTATTCTAAAAATAAAAAAAAAATCTATAGGCAAGGGAGTGGGGTCCTTTAGCCTGCAATTTCTATGTTTTTTTTAGTTAAAAAATAGGATAAGAGTAGAGAATAAAACATGCTATCTTTTTCAGTTAAAAAATAGGATAAGGGTAGAGAATAAAACATGCTATCTATATCACAGATAGATAAGCTGTAATAAAGCTTCATGCCTTAAATTGTTATGTAAAAAAAATATTGCTTTTGTAATAGATAAGGTCTGAGAAGACCTATCCATTATTAATATAAAAATAAAGTGGCAGCAAAGCTCGCATTAGAGATGGGCATGCTAGAAGAATTATCATTAAAACGTTTCTCTCGGCATTCTCAAGAATCAACGATTTCCTGTTAAATTTTATACATGTATCCAATAGTTTATTTTCACTATGTATTGAAGGGTTGAATCGCCTTCCTATTCTTCGCTTGATGCTTTTACTGTGTATTGGAGCAGCTTGGTTCGTTTTCTTTTCATTGTGAAAACATATTGCTGCTGCCACTTTAATTTCATTTTATTACAGGCAGAGGAAAACTCTGTTTACGCAGAGTAATTATGATATTCTCTTAAGGGCGACAGTGGGCTGACGTGAAACCTTATTAATATTGGTTCTTACCTTATCGGTTCAACTCAATACCGCATCATAGAAGAGCCTTTGCAATTGTTATGTGAAGATCTCCGATTACAGGTGTTGAATATCATAAGGATCAACGTGAGGGAGCGTCGGTCTGAGGAGGTCATCGCGTATTGGAGTTGTGAGCTTTGGAGATCCGCCGATAGGGGAAGGAACAATATAACGTGCATTATATGATAAAGTAATTCGGTTGAATTACTGTCCTAACATTATATTGTGTAAGTCCATCCAGCATAAGATCCGTCGATAGTGTTGGGTATATAATCCCTCTCATAAAGCCTTCGACAGTTGGTGTAATTATTTTAGAATTACTGTCGATGCGAATAAAGTATTGTTTTCAATAATTTATTAAGATTGAGGATCGGTGGATAACAATGAAGCTATCAGTTTAATGACTAATACGCCTGAAGATAGTTCAAGGGAAATTGGGGCTGATATTCAGGAGATTGCTGCCAAATTGGGGAGATTATCCCTAACGTCTGCACCCACGCCATCATTAGTGGTATCAGAGCCATCAAATAACATTGAATTGAATCTGAGGAGTAGGAGAAGGATGGCTTTCAGAGTTGGAAGAGGACGAGGATGTGGTGGAAGAGGATGGCATGTTGCGAATGCTGAAATAATGGAAACCATAGAAGAGCTGCGAGCTAGACTGGATGCGTTAACTTCAGAAAGAAACATAGATGATGGAGATGTCAGTGAGCCCAAAGTTGAAGCTACAAAGGAGGAAGATGTACAGGTTACTCCTAAGATGAGGTTCTTTCAGTCAGTGTTGAAATCCACAGCTAGGCCATGGAACCAATTAGTACTGGTATACCAAGGAGGACTGAATCTAGAAGAAGAGATCGACTGCATTAATAGCATGGAGAAATTTTTCGATTATGAAGAAACGAAAGATGAGAAGAAAGTAAAGTTTGTTGTCACCAAATTAAAAGGCCATGCAGCGCTCTGGTGGGATGGTGTGCAGGCGAAAAGGATGAGACTTAGTAAGCAGCCAAACAAGAATTGGAGCAGAATGGTAGCAAAGTTAAAAGGTAAGTTTTTTCCCAGTAATTATCAGCAAAAATTATTTAGACAAATGCAAAATCTTAGACCGAGAGCTTTGACAGTAAAAGAATACACATAAAAGTTCTATAAGGTGACCATAAGAGCTGGAGAAGCCCAAGATACAAACGAGAAGGTGGCTAGATATATGAATGGCCTTAGGATGGACATTGAGGATGAGATAAGTTTGTTGTCTCCAAAAACAGTAGAGGAAGCTTATCAGATAGCACTAAAAGCTGAAGAAAAGCTCATGAGGAAGCAGTCTGCGAGAGGGAGAGGGACTTTCATAGGAAAAGGAAGTCAAGGTGGTAGTGGAAGATCTACAGAACCTAAAGAAGGAGCTAGCAGTAGCTCAACCCAGCATGCACCCACAGGAGGTGATGCAAGAGGCAGAGGGAGTTTTTCTAGAGGAAGAGGAGGCAAAGAAATAAGATGTTATAGATGTAATATGCTGGGACATAGAGCTTTTGAGTGCCTAGAGAATGCAGCAACAAAGCAGAGGAATGCAATTGTTGCTCCAGTTGAGGGCAAGGCACGAGTGGCAGCAGTACCAGAAGAAAAAAATACACCAGAAAGAGGAGAATCTCTGGTAGTTGATAAAGTTTTGCTTAAGCCAGCAAAGGAGATGGCTGAACCGCCACAAAGGAAGACTTTATTCAGGACAGTGTGCAAAGTCCAAGGCAAATGTTGCCAGATGATCATTGATAGTGGTAGCACTGATAATTTAGTTTCTACATAAGTAGTGGAGAAATTGAAGCTAAAGACAATGGAGCATCCAACACCTTATAAAGTGTCATGGTTGCAAAAGGGACATCAATTGTTGGTAAGTGAACAGTGTGAAGTGGAATTTCAAGTGGGCAAGTACAAAGATAAAAATTTTTGTGATGTGATGCCTATGGACGTGTGTCACATATTGCTTGGAAGAACTTGGCAATATGACAGAGGAGCCATACATGATGGAGAGAGAAACACCTACAAGTTTGGAAAGGATGGTGTCAATCATACGGTGCTGCCTCTGCAAGAAGAAGATGGACCAGGACAGAATACTGATCCAAAAACTCTATTACTTGGAGGAAAGGAATACCTGAAGCAGATTGAAGAAAATGAGGTAAATTTTGCTATAATTTGCAAACCCAAGGTAATAATGACTTCCACTAAAGTTTCTAATTCACCCATTGAAATTCAAGAAATGCTGGAGAAATATTGTGATATTATTATTGATGATTTGCCTAATGAATTACCGCCCATTCGAAGAGTCAGCCATCATATAGATTTGATTCCTGGAGCAAGCCTACCTAACAAAGTAGCATATAGAATGACTCCTGCAGAAAATGAAGAAGTTAAGAAATAGGTGCAAGAATTGCTTGACAAGGGGTTGATTAAAGAAAGCTTGAGTCCTTGTGTGGTGCCAACAGTGTTGAGCCCAAAGAAAGATGGAGGTTGGAGAATGTGTACAAATTCAAGAGCCATTAATAAGATCACAATCAGGTACAGATTTCCACTACCCAGAATTGAAGATCTAATGGATTGCTTGTCTGGCGCAAAATATTTTTCAAAACTAGATCTTAAAAGTGGGTATCATCAGATAAGGATAAGACAAGGGGATGAGTGGAAAACCACTTTTAAGACCAATGAAGGATTATATGAATGGAGAGTGATTCCTTTTGGGTTGTCAAATGCACCAAGTACATTCATGAGGCTTATGAATGAAGTTCTTAAATAATTCATTGGTAAATTTGGAATAGTATATCTCGATGATATATTAGTCTATAGCAGGTCCAAGGAGGAGCACTTGAGGCATTTAAATTATGTCCTGCAGAAGCTACAACAAGAAAAACTATTTCTGAACCTGAAGAAATGTTTATTCATGAAAGAGGAGCTCATGTACTTGGGATTTGTTATCTCAGCTGAAGGGTTGAAGATGGATCGAGAGAAGATCAAAGTAATTATGGAGTGGCCTTAACCCAAAAGTGTTTTTGAGGTAAGGAGTTTTCATGGTCTTGCTAGTTTTTACAGAAAATTCATTAAGAATTTTAGAAAGATTAATGCACCTATTATTGAGACCATAAAAAGGGATAAACAGCCATTTAAATGGACTATTGGAGCAGAGAGGAATTTTTAGCTGTTAAAGAAGAAAATAACTGAAAAGCCTGTTTTGGTTCTTCCTTACTTTAACAAAACTTTTCAAGTTAAGTGTGATGCTAGTGCAGAAGCAATTGGAGGAGTTTTAAGCCAAGAAGATAGACCGATAGCTTATTCCAGTGAAACACTAAATGATGCAAAAAGGAAGTATTCTTATTATGATAAGGATTTTTACGCAGTTGTGCAGGAATTAAAGAAATGGAGGCATTATTTAATGTCAAAAGAATTTATTCTCTATTCAGATAACCATGCATTGCAGTTTATAATGCAGCAGCCATAGCTCAGCCAGAGACATGCTAAATGGGTAGAATATCTTCAAAGTTTTCACTTTGTGTTGAAGCATATAACTGGGCAGTCAAACAAAGTTGCAGATGCCTTAAGTAGAAGGAATGTATTGTTGCAAGAAAGTCAAATCCAAGTGTTGGGTTTTGAATTTCTTAAGGAATTATATGAGACTGATTCAGATTTTAAAGAGCCATTTGAGGCTTGTAAAAATCCTGCCTTGGCGGATAGGAGCAAGTGGTTGGATTATTTCCTACAAGATGGACTGTTATTTAAGAAAAATCAGTTGTGCATACCAACCTGTTCGATGAGAGAGAATTTAATCAAATAGAAGCATAGTGGAGGACTTGCAAGACATTTTGGTATAGAGAAGACTTTTGCGCAACTCAACAAATTTTATTTCTGGCCAAAAATGAAATCTGAAGTAGAGAATTATGTAAGAAATTGTAAAGTCTGCCAGTATGAAAAAGGAAGAAGACAAAACACAGGATTGTATATTCCATTGCCAATTCCAGATAGGCCTTGGGATATGGTAAGTATGGATTTTGTGCTAGGATTACCAAAGAATCAAAGAGGTTACGATTCAATCTTTCTTGTAGTGGATAGATTTTCAAAAATGGCACACTTTATTCCATGTTATAAAACTAGTGATGCTTCTCACATTGCTAACTTGTTTTTTAAAGAAATTGTAGGATTGCATGGATTGTATGGATTGCCAAAAGAATTGTTTCAGAGAGGGATTCAAAGTTCGTGGGACATTCCTGGAGAACACTATGGAAGAAGCTGGGGACTAAATTAAGTTTCAGCTCTGCCTATCATCCTGAAACTGATGGACAGACCGAAGTTGTGAACAGAAGTTTAGCCAATCTTTTGAGGAGCCTTACTGCAGAGCATCCAAAGCAATGGGATCAAGTGTTACCACAAGTTGAGTACACATATAATGATTCACCGAATAGGAGCACAGGACAGAGCCCATTCCGTATTATTTATGGAATGCATCCTAGAGGAATATCTGAATTAAGGAATTTGGGAAAGGAAGAAATGAGAAGTGCAGAAGATAAAAAAATTGCTTCAAGAATGCAGGTGATACATGAACAGGTGAAACAACAGCTGCAAGATAGCAACATCAACTACAAAACTAGAGTAGACATGAGGATAAGAGAGGTGAACTTTTAAGTTGGGGACTTGGTTTTAGCACATCTCAGGAAGGAGAGATTTCCAAAAGGGGAGTATAATAAGTTAAAATCCAAGAAAATTGGGCCATGCAGGATACTGAGGAAATTCTTTGTAAATGCTTATGGGATTGAATTACCACCTGGTGTGGGAATATCAACAATTTTTAATGTTGCAGACTTGTATAAGTATGAGAATGAAGCTACAGATGATACAACACAGGATGAAGAGACTTTAGAGATTAACTGGGTAAAACAGTGACCCACAGCAAAGAATTTACAGCCAGAAAGAATTATGGAAAAGAAGGTGCACAAGAAGACAAGGAGACGAGAGTACTTCCAGTATCTGGTAAAATGGAAGGGACAGCCAATCGATGAAGCTACTTGGGTTACGGAAGACGCTCTACAGAAACTAAGCAAATCTGTAGACGAGCTCATGGAAAGGACCCCATGAAGAATTTTTTCCTCAGGAGTCTGATGCAGGAGCATGTGACTCAGAGGGGAAAAGTCTTCCAACTTATTCTAAAAATAAAAAAAAAAATCTACAGGCAAGGGAGTGGGTTCCTTTAGCCTGCAATTTCTATGTTTTTTTTAGTTAAAAAATAGGATAAGAGTAGAGAATAAAACATGTTATCTATATCACAGATAGATAAGCTGTAATAAAGCTTCACGCCTTAAATCGTTATGTAAAAAAAAGCCTGCTTTTGTAATAGATAAGGTTTGAGAAGACCTATCCATTCTTAATATAAAAATAAAGTGGCAGCAAAGCTCGCATTAGAGAGGGGCGTGCCAGAAGAATTATCATTAAAACTTTTCTCTCGGCGTTCTCAAGAATCAACGATTTCCTGTTAAATTGTATGCATGTATCCAATAGTTTATTTTCACTATGTATTGAAGGGTTGAATTGCCTTCCTATTCTCCGCTTGATGCCTTTACTGTGTATTGTAGCATCTTGGTTCGTTTTCTTCTCTTTGTGAAAACATATTGCTGCCACCACTTTAATTTCATTTTATTACAGTCAGTGGAAAACTCTGTTTATGCAGAGTAATTATGATATTCTCTTAAGGGCGACAGTGGGAGTACATGAAACCTTATTAATATTGGTTCTTACCTTAACGGTTCAACTCAATACCGCATCATATAAGAGCCTTTGTAATTGTTATGTGAAGATCTCCAATTACAGGTGTTGAATATCATAAGGATCAACGTGAGGGAGCGTCGGTTCGAGGAGGTCATTGCGTATTGGAGTAGTGAGCTTTGGAGATCCGCCGATAGGGGAAGGAACAATATAAAGTGCATTATATGATAAAGTAATTTGGTTGAATTACTGTCTGGACATTATATTGCGTAAGTCCATCCATCACAAGATCCGTTGATAGTGTTGGGTATATAATCCCTCTCATAAAGCCTCCGATAGTTGGCATAATTCTTTTAGAATTACTGCCGATGCGAATAAAGTCTTGTTTTCAATAATTTATTAAGATTGAGTTTCGGTGGAGAGAAATGAAGCTATCAGTTTAATGACTAATACGCCTGAAGACAGTTCAAGGGAAATTGAGGCTGATATTTAGGAGATTGCTGCCAAATTGGGGAGATTATCCCTAACGTCTGCACCCACGCCATCACTTCCACCTAGATTCTCCATCAAAAACCCATTGTGCCCAATGCAAATAGGCAACCAGATCTGTGGTGTTGTCCAATTTATTTCCTTCATCATTTAACCGAGAGTGATCAAAGTTTTGGAGAGCAACCAAAACCAAAAAGTGTAGCTGATTTAGGTGACCTCATCCTCCCACCTGTCTCTTGAATCTTGTCGATCAGTTCTATTTGTCCATAGTTCCATATCTTTAGTTTCCAGATAGAAACAATCCTCTCATAGTTTTTTGGTAGGTAATGACTCCCACGCATGCCAAGAATCCTTGTTCCTATTTTTCACTCCTTCGTTGGCCAACCAATATGCTAAAATATTTTATTTCCTTTTCACATGAAAAAATATTATCATTTTAAGGGTTTGCAAGTGAGAGTGGATACGTTAAAAAACCTGCAGTAGCTTCCAATGCTTCGCCACTTTATTTGGTGAAGTGCCATTATGTATTTTCTTGGCTACTCTAATCATTAATTCTGAATCTCCTTCAATGATAATTTTGTAAATTTTGCTCCACCAAGATCTCCAAGCATTTAACTAATGACAACGGTTCAGCCATGTTATTGGTACCCTTCCCCATGTGGCCATGGAAGATGTATTTTGTTTGTCCCTAATGATCTCTTATGGCACCCCTAGAGCTAGCTACCCCTAGATTGCCCTCAGAAGATCCATCAATGTTTACCTTGAAAAAGCCCTATGAAGGGGGCTTCCAACTACTGGCCCTTGTATTTATTGTTCTCATTCCCTTTATTATTCCTTTAGGACTAATGGATTTAAGTCCCAAATTAAGTATAATATTCTCCTCTTAACGCAGAGGAGGATCATTAGGAAGCGACCTCAATAGGCTTTTAATTTTCTCTTTAAGCTATTTTAGAATTTTATCGATTATCTAATAGGGCTTGCTAGCTTTATCTTTGAAGATCCACCTATTACGCTCTTTCCAAAAATTCCAAACGAAAAAGCCTGGTACCAGCATCTACACTTTGTTAATGATCTCATTCCCTAAGAAGGTCTTCCTCTAGTGTTTCAAAGCATTGGATACGCTAAGACTATCCCTGTTAGTTTGTCTGAAGATTGAGGCCACCGAGTTCCACACCTAAGCAAAAAAAGGGTAGAGATTGAGAATGTGTTCAATTGTTTCCTCATGTGAGCCATAGAGGTGACATTTGGAAGGGCCAATGAAGCCTTTCCTTAAGATGTTTTCCCAAGTTAGGATCTTTCTTTGGTGCATTAGCCAGATGAATAACTTTATTTTAATCCAGTGAGGAGTTTGCCAAAGCTCCCTCTAGACTTGATCAGTGTTCATAAAGTTAAAACCAGTGACTGCCTATTTTGCCTCTTTGAGGTTAAAGTTACCTTCATTATTCTTCCCCCATATTAATTGGTCGAGTGAGGAGCCAACCAAAATCTATACATGCTATAAGTCCTGGATAAGAGCATCTGCCTTTTCCTTCAAAGGACTCTCATCATTGTAACTTAATCCTTCCATTTCCTCCATTTTACATTATTCCTTCCCTAGTCCTAGAAATATTTTACCAATAACAGACCTTTGTTATTTGTGTCTCTCTTGAGGTCTGCCAAGTCATTCCTATTAAGGATGGGTTCCTGTTGCCAGCTATCCTCCCAAAATCGAGCGTGGTCTCCTGCTCGGATTTCCCAAAAACATTGTTGTTGAACAATGCTTTTGTTCTCCCAAGCAAGGTTCCAAATGTGTGAGCCCCTGATTTGTCCTGACATGCTAATGTGATCCTTCTCCTGTGAGTGGTTGGAATACTTTTGCTTCCAAAGCTTGGCCCAGGGGGCATTCGGATCCTTGATCCATCACCACCAAACCTTAGCTCCTGAAACTTTGCTGAGAATCTCCGAATCATGCAGCCCCAGGCCGCCATGGCTTTTGGGCTTACAGAGCTTATCCTAGGCAACTAAAGCCCACTTTTTTTCCTCTTCCCCTTTGCCCCACAGAAAGTCCCTTTGTATGCTCCTTATCTATTACTTTATACCTTGAGGAGTGGGGATAGTTGCAAACATGAAAATGGGAATGGCCTGCAAGACCGCCTGTGTGAGCACAAGTCACCTTGCAAGGTTTAAATATCTGCATGTCCAATTTATGATCTTGTCCTGAAGTTTATTTAAAATTGGTTCCCATATTTTCTTGTTTAGAGGTTTGTCTGTAAGAGGAATGCCAAGATATTTGGAAGGTAATTGTTCCCTTTAAAAACCAAGAATCCTAGTAATGTTTCTTTGTATAGCAATATTAGTATTAAAGAAAAAAACTTTGGAATTTTTGAGGCTTTCCTCTGTACCTGCTGCCATAGAAAACTTGTTTTGGCTATTTTTTATTGCTTTTGCTTCCCTAACTGTCGAAATGCACTGCAACATAGTGTCATCCACAAATTGTCGATGCATATTAGCCTCTACATCCAAGGTGAGCTTCATACCCTGAATTTGACCTTCAACATTTTCCATTTTGATTTCCCTACCTAGCCCTTCCATCATGCGGAGGAAGAGGAAAGGTGAGAGTGGATCACCTTGTCTAAGCCCTCTGGAAGGTGTGAAGGAACTTGAAGGATCTCCATTAAGCAAAATGGAAAAATTGGTCATGGTAACTAGTGCCATAACCCTTCTTATCAAGTTTTGGTCAAAGCCATAGGATTTTAGAATACCTCTAGTATAATACTAGCTTAGTTTGTCATAGGCTTTTGCAAGGTCCAAGTGAATTATCATACGTGCTTTCTTGTTGCATTTGAGAGAGTGTACCACCTCATTTGCTTGGATGATGTTATTGCGAATTTGTCTTCCTTCCACATAGCTTGTTTGCTCCTTCGAGACGAGGAAAGGTAGGAGGGGCTTGAGTCTATTGGATATCACTTTGGAGACGATTTTATACACCACATTACATAAGGCTATGGGTCAAAATCCATCTGGAGTCCTAACATTTTCCTTTTTGGGGATTAAAGCTATGAAGGAAGAATTCAGTGCTTTCAGAACCTTTTTAGATTTTCTCAAGTATTCCACAACCTCAACGATGTCTTGTTTGACTATTCCCCAATAGGATTTGAATAAGTCTACATTGAAACCATCCGGGTGTGGTGCTTTTCCACTTTTCATTTCCTTAATCACCTCACTGACCTTTTCTTCCAAGACTGGCCTGTTGAGATTGTGGTTGTCCTCTCTACTGATCAACTTGGGAATATACTGGGTGAAATGATCAATGAACCTAGATCTATCCTCCATTGGCTCCTTTGAGATATTGCAAAAGTGTTGTACTAGACTCGATTCCATGTGCTTGCGAGAGACAAGTTTAATACCCTAAGAATCCTTCTTCTACTGGTTGTTTACTATGACATCCTCCATTTCAGATTTTGCATCCTCCTCCTGAAACATATTCTCTCTATCTTAGACTGTCTCCATGTTCTCCTCTACTTCCTATAGGATTTTGAAACTGTTGTGTTTTGTGTATCTGTCTTCACTAATATTCTTGTGTGGCCATTTACCCCCTTTCCCTTTGCACCCAACCTTCGTGAAACCCTCATGATCTTTGTCCAAAGAGGTTTTCCCATTGCCTTCCATATTGTTTGTTGGGCAGTCTCTAAATAGATGGTCGTGTTCATGAATTTTGTGGCATCTGAATGGTATGTGCTCATAGTCCATTGTTTGCACCCATTCTTCATCATATACCTCTAAAATTATTTCTTCTGGAAGGGCTCCAGATAGATCCATTTCCATACATATTCGGGCGAAGGATGTGTATTTAACTTTAAGAGTTTCCTCTAATATCTTCATAAAGTTCCCCATCTTGTTGCCTATGGTTTTCAAAGATTCTGGTTGCCAGTAATCCAAAGGTAATGAGTATAGTCTAATCCAAACCAGTATGAATGTAAATGTTTCACGTTCCGAGACAAAGCTCATCATCCATGGCCGCATGTAGAGTCTTTCCGCAGCATAGAAATAAGGCCCTCCTTCAAACACTTTGCTTTTTCCTCTAGGCTTGCGAACACCACCATGAAGAAGCCCTTAGAACCTAGATGTAAATTTATTTCTCCCTTTAGCTTCCAATGCCTCCTAATCCGGATATGTAATGCCCTCTCCGTTGGCCATAACCGCATGAACTTGAAAATGATCGCATGTTCTTTCATATGGTCCATGTGTTCTTGAATCATTGGATCACTCAATATGTCCTGTGGAATGATGCTCGATTTGGGTTTACAGACTCCCATAATTTTCGTGGAAGTCGCTTTTCTGATGCCACCTCCCTTCTCATTTTCTTTACTTGATTCATGTTGATTCCCTTCCCGACTCTGGAATTCGTTTCTTCTAATTGTTTCCTTGCCTCTTGCTTATGAAATCTTTTCTAACGGTTTTTTGAAATGCTTCCCTCTTGCTTCCTTGACTCCCTCTATGACTGCCTGACTGTAGGAGGGAGCAGTGATCCCCATTGCGTGTCCCACCGTGGAACCTTAATGCAAAACCCTAGTGTTGACTTCAAACCTCGCTCAAGTTGCAAGCTAATGAAATAATAAATACTTGAACTCATCTAGTTTGTTTTTTTCTTTTTTGTCCAACTTAATAATTTGTGTGATCTTAAAGTAAATAAAAAATACAAAATGAATGTTCTATACATAAAGTTCACACAAATAGAACTATAATTTCCAACAAATTCCCAATGACTTCCCAATGAAGGTTCGAAAGAATTTCTATAAAAGGCAAGTTAATGTGTTTAAATTATAATAAATAAATGAGTTGAGGTCACCCCATGGAAACTCCTAGGGAAAAATTCTAGCGATGCAAAAGGCTTGTGTGACCTAAGCAAGGTGTAGTCCCAAGGTCATTTTTATAGCTTAAATGCCCCTACTTTATTGAAGCCATATGTTACCCAATATTGTTTTTCACCCCTCCCAACTATTCTCATATATAGAGAAGATAAATATTTATATATTTAGTTAAATATCTTACGTTTAATAAATTAAAAAGAACTATATTTTAATGATTATGATCAAATACTTAAATGACAATGCTATATTTTATTTTTATTATACAAATTAGAATTAGCTTTTCTATTAATTCGATATTTAATTTTTATTATGATTTTTAAAATTCATTAAAACTCATAAATTGTTTATTGATACAATGTCCTAGATATTCTTCATGTGATTGTGTCTTTTTATGATTACTTCTTTTCATATAAAAGTAATTAATAAATAATCAAATTTGTTCTTTTTATTTTTAATTATAAATTTGAATTTTGGGAAAAAAAAATATGTTCAAGCACCCATAAGTAGAAATGCAACTTTCATCTATTTTTTAATAATGTTTGAAAAATATTAAGTGTAATTTCCAACAAAAAAAAAATAATTTAAAAAAAAAAAGTCCAAATCAAGTAAATGAGGTAAAAAAATTAATCAAATATTTGTAGGATTTCAAATTGTATTAGGTTAGAAATTAATTAAATATTTATAGGATTTCTAAGCATACTTGTATTAATATGTACCCTAGTGAGAAGGGCAAGGTAGTTATATCTCTAACAAGTTTAAGATTTTAAATATGAGGTATTTATATTTCTCTAAATTTTAGTAGTTAAATAGTTGTGGAGAGGAATACCTTTGTCCCAGAATAGAAAATGAGCTTAATATAATAAATTTGGTTTTTAGTCACTATTTATTGGTATATTTGGTTTAGATACTATTGTATATAGTCTTAGTGGTATAGTTGTAGGAAAATGATTTGATCTTAGGCATATCTCAGATTACTCAAATTTCAATCCTCGAAGTAATATGCTTTTCCGTTGTGTCTCAAATCTTGCTAAGTGAAAATTTATTTAAATAACTATATTATGAATGCACCCTTATATTAGATATATTTTATTTTTATTTCAAAATAAGTTAATAAATAGTTAAACTATTTTTTCTTTTTCTTTTTTCCTTTTTTTCCAACTTAATAATTTACTTCATCTTAAGGTAAATACAAAATTAAGAAACAATGTTGCATACTTAAATTTCACACAAATATAAGTATGCTTTCCAATAAATATAAAAATGAAGTTAAATATGTGAAATTACAATAAACCAGCCTAGATCCATCTTAACTCCAAACCTATCAAGCACTAAGGATAATACCTATTTTTTGAGTGAAAAACTTGAGGGGGGTCAAATCTCTCAAGCAAACCTCTTTTTGAGTGCAAAACTTGAGGAAAGGTTTGCACTTTGAGAGATTTTATACCTCTCAATGCTTAATAGAACCATAGTTAAGATGGATCTAGGCTGGTTTCAGTTGTGTGTGGGCAAAGAAAATGTGACAAAAATATAATTAATTTTATCAGTAATATGTAAATTCATATAATATTAATATAATCATTTTCAATATGCTAAATATGTTGAATATTAATTTGGTCATTTTAATTTTAAATTTGCTTAGTTACCTCACTTTCTTGAGATGATAAATATTGTTAATGACAATGTAATAGTGTTGAATGATATAAAATGTGAATAATGAGAGTATAGTCAATTAAAAATAGTCTTCATTATGATTAACCTCAAAATAGTTTCTTCTACTATCCTCTTTTTGTCACCCTTGTTACTTTTTTCATATTTTCATATCGATTGTCATATTTTCATATCGACTAAATGAAAAGGACAGGTAAAATCATAAACCATTTAAATTTTTAGCTCGAGTTATTGTAGTAAACATCATACCTTATCTCCCTTTCCCTCCAATATTAATAACTTCGATTACTACAACACAAAAATAAATGTACATTTTCCAATAATTTTTCGTGCTTACACTGAAATGTGTCTAATGTAAGCAATCAAATAGGATTAGAGATCAACATTTACACTCAAATAAATGCATCTAATGCAAGTAAGCAATTAGGATTATAAGCCAACATCTACACTAAGATCAATGCATCTAGTGCAAGTAAGCAAATATGTCTATAAACCAACATCTACACTAAAATCAATGCATCTAGTGCAAGAAATAAAAAATGATTAGAAATCTCCATCTACACTGAAATCAATGCATTTAGTGCAAGAAATCAAATAGGATTAGAAATAATTGTTGGCATTATGGTTCTGGTATGATTTCAGATGTTGTACTTGATGGCAAACACCCATGGCATGGCTCTCATTCCATGGCATGGCTCTCATTTTGATGAAAATAAAGAAGTACGCAGGAGAACA
>APFE031127599.1:12363-53426 GCA_000404065.3 Pinus taeda | reverse complement strand
TGCAGCCTGCGTACTGGTAAAGGACTGCACCAGTACAAGACCATTGTAAAAGGAGTTTCTAATTTGAAAGAAGAAAGAGACATATTGCAGCAGGTGGTTTTCACCCACATTGGGTTTCCACCTTATATCTGGTGTTCTTTGATGTGACTGTCTGCTTTTCTTATTCATGCTCATTATTTATGGTATTGGTATGCAATGCAAAAATAATTCAAAGTATAAATAAGAAAGATTTGGTAAAAGAATTAAATAATACTGATTCACCCCCCCCTCTCAGTATTATTTTCAACAATAATCCACATTGAAATCAGTACATCTAGTGCAATCAATGAAATATTATTAGAAATCAACATCCACATTGAAATCGACACAACTAGTGTAAGAAATAAAATAGGATTATAAATCACCATCTACATTGAAATCAATGCATTTAGTACAAGAAATCAAATAATATTAGAAATCATCTACATTGAAATAAATGCATCTAGTGCAAGCAATCATATATCATTAGAAATCAACATCTACACTAAAATAAATGCAACTAGTGCAAGCAATCAAATAATTACCATCTACAGTGAAATTAATCCATCTAGTGCAACAAATATTCTTCCCTCTCTCCCCCCTTCATATATCTTTATATTCCCCTCCATATCTCTATGTTTTCCTCTCTATATCAACCCCTCAAGCACACACACTCTCCCACTTGATATCTATCAATCTCTCTATCCCTCCCTACCTCTCTCCATATCTCTCTTCTTCCCTCTCTTCACTTTCCATTTATATCTCTATATACTTTTCTCTCTCTATATCACCCCCCAAAACATATGCTCTCTTTCTCAAATCTATCTATCTATCCCCCCCTCTCCCTCTCTATCTCTCTCTTCCCCTTCTCTCCCTTTCCTCTACTTCTATCTCTCTTCCATCGTGTTTCCCTCTCTCCTTGTCTCTCCATTTCCTTTATCACTCCCTTTCTCACTCTCTCTGTCTCCACCTTTCTCTCTTTGTTTCTTTCTTCTTACCTCCATCTCTCTCCCCCTCCAACTACATCTCTCTTTCCCTTCCTCTCTCCACTCTCTAACATCCTCTCTCTCTTCCTTCCTCACTCTCCCTTTCTCTCCACCCTCTCTCTCTCTTTCTATATATATATATATATATATTCACCCTCCAATTCTATTACTATATCCATCCCTCTCTGCTCTCTCCTTCTCTCCCCCATTCTCTTCATCTATCCTTATTTACCTATTTATATCACCCCCAAACATGCACATTCTCTCTCCATCTCTCCCTTGTCACTCCTTCTCTCCCTCCACTTCTCACTCTCTATGTATTTCTTCATCCCTCCCTCTCTCCCTCTCCAACTCCATCTCCATATACCTCCCTCTCTTCACCTCTCTCCATCCCAATCTCCTCCTCTCTCTCAATTCCACTCTCTCGTACTTCCTCTCTCTCACTTTTTGTCCTACCTTCCTCTATCTTGCCCCATCTCTCTCCCTCTCTCTCTTTTCCCTCCAATCCTCTCTCTTTCCCCATCACTCCCATCCTCTCTCTCAATTCATGTCTCTCATTATTCATCTCTCCCTTTCTCTCCTACCTCCCTCTATCTTCCCCCATCTCTCCCTCTCTTTCCCTCTCTCTCTCTCTAACCCTCCAATCATTTGTCTCTCCTTTCCATCCAATCCTATCTCTTCCCCCATCTCTCTCTCTCTCTCTCTCTCTCTCTCTCTCTCTCTCTCTAACTATGTGACTATATCCATTCCTCTCTCCTTGTATCTCCTTCTCTCCCCCCTACTCTCTATCTCTCCTTATTTTTCTCTTTTTCTCACCCCTAATTATGCATTGTCACTCTCTATCTCTCCTTTGTCACTCTCTCTCTCTCTCTCTCTCTAGTTCACTATCTATTTTTTTCTTCTTCACTCCCTCTCATGTCCTCTCTCGCAAGTCCTCCCGCTCATACTTCCTCTCCTACGTTCCTCTCTTTTCCTCTTTCTCTATGTCTCTCTCTGTCTCTCTCTCACTACCCTCAAATCCTCTCACTATATCCCTCCATCTCTCCTCCTCTCTCTCTCTACCCTCAAATCATCTCACTATCTCCCTCCCTCTCTCCTTCTCTCTCTTGCCCCTCCACATTTGTGTCTCCCTCTCCCTTTCTCATACTTCTCTACCTCTCTGACTACTTTCCCTCTCTCTCTTCATTCCTCCTCTCCCCTCACCCTTAGTTTATCTCCATCCCTTCCTTGTCACTCCCCCTATATTGGCACCTCTATCACTCTATGTCTTTGTTCTTCATTCCCATATATATCTAGATTCAATATATATCATGATATATTAATAATTACTATAATATAAAAAAATTAATATTGTATTGAATCCAAAGCTATTAAAGATAATAATATTAATATTATAATACATTGATATGAATATTATATTTTATAATAACAATATTATTATTATTATAATATTAATATTAGGGTTAATACTATTTTTTTGCATGGTATTAATAATCATTTGGCTCATGGTATTTGGCCCATAGGCTTGGTATATAATTAGATGTTTTCTAAGCCTATTTGATATATTTGTACTTATTTACCATATCTATTTATACCTCTTTTATCAATATGTTATTTGACCCATGGTATTAATAATTAGTTGTTCCATGGTCTTTGGCCCATACGCTTCACCTAAATAAAACCTCGTTATTGCGAGTTTCATGGAGTAAATATAAAAAGAGGTTCTATTTATTTACCATGCCTCTAGTTTATTTATATTTTTATTTATTTACCATAACCTTTGAGTAAACATAAAAAACAAAAAAAATTATTTATTTACCATACCTCTAAGTTATTTATATAATTTTTTTATTTACCATAGGTTTCTTTGGTGTTGTTGAACCTGTTTATATTTCAAATTTATATTATGTTTATACATACTAATAATTATATTGTTTTCTAAATAGGGATTAAGAAAGTTAAATTTTAAAAATTACATTTACATTTATGTTTATGTATACATTTATTTTTATGTTTACATGTTTAAGTTTTTACATGATATCTACCCCATACTAGGTTGTAGAGTGCCTCTAGGCACAAGAAATGAACATATACCCATTTTTATATGGTACTTATTCCTCCCGGATGAGGTGAGAAATGTGGCAAATGCTAATTTGAGGTGAAGGGGGCGGATATGAGGAAGAGTTTGAATGGTGATCAAGCCTAGGGACATCACCTATCTTAACTTAGGGGGATCGTGCCACCTAGATTAATTTATGGGGAAGGCATGATCCTCCCACCCTCCACCCTCCACTTGACTCACACCTTGTGTAATGATGTTAAACATCAACCAAATGCATTCATTGTTCCTTATGGGTAATCATAAGAAGTGAAGAGGTGGTATTGATGTTTAATGTGTGGCTCAAAAAAGAAAGAGAAGCTACTATAGTGGAGGATCTAAGACAAATTATTTCTTCTCTGGCATGTTTCTTATTTTTTTCTATTTCCACCTTTCATTAGGGCACAAGAATAAGTACCCGTAACCTTTCTCCCTTTCATAGCTTATCACCTACCACTGGTGCGCTAACAATATTTTTATGGTGGTCATTAAGGCCTCTAATTAAATGATGTTGAGACGTACACTTGAGAAATTGCAAAAAAATTACAAGTGGTAGAGGGAATTTATCTCTATAGAGGATTTTTTCGGCTTCAACAGTTTGTTCGAGGATCCTTCCCTACTTCCTCTCCAAGGAATCTAATAAATATAGCTTCCCAAATGACTTCATGTCTCTTACAACTCAATCTTATCGAGAGAGGATAGAGTGTGATGAGCCGAAGAATTTGGATGACACCATAAGAAATTATAATTGATATTATGAATAGTCAAAGCACAGAGAATAATAGAAAAAGTCTTATAAGAGGAGAGG
Source organism: Pinus taeda (assembly GCA_000404065.3). Lineage (NCBI taxonomy): Eukaryota > Viridiplantae > Streptophyta > Pinopsida > Pinales > Pinaceae > Pinus > Pinus taeda. Next base: position 49,516 of record APFE031127599.1, on the reverse strand, counting down.
AAACCAATATTTCAATATCATAAAGATAATGGAAATATTTCAAGTAAATGTTTTCGAGCAAGGACTAAGATTCAACAAAACTATCCTATGCTAAGTGAGATGAAGCAAGCAAAGCAACACGTGTAACAATAGGTAGGGGATTAGAAAGAGAGGCCTTTGAAATGTTGGGGCTTTGTAGAAGGGAATTTACTGTGAAATTTCCTTTTTAAAAAAAAAACTACAACAAGAGAAAGGGCTACCAGGTAAAAAGGGCTACTGCAATTAATGATGTAGAAAGAGTGATTCTGACAATTTATGTGGCCTTGGAAAATTGATAAGTAGATCATCCAGGAGTTGTGGTTGAACTAGAAGGTACAATTACTCATCAGCATACTTCCATTTTGATTCATTCTAGAGCCGACACTAACTATATGGCACGTCAAGTTGTTTATGAATGTATTCTTTGTAGAAGTAAGCATGAGAAATCATGCCTAGATCGAACATATACATGCAAAAAGAGGAAGGTAACTAAAATGTTGGAAGCATGTCTAATTAATATGAATCAGTATAAAACTCAGGTAACTTTGAATATGCTTCCTTTAGTATCATATGATGTTTTAATTGGCATGGATTGGTTAGAGGCATGGCAGGTTAAGTTGGATTGTTGTCATAAGACATTGGAAGATGTGGATACGAATTGGCAACCCAAAACTCTCAAAGAAATTGTTATGAAACCAGCTCAAGAAAAGATGGAAAAGATAGATCAACATCTTAGAATTCAACCTCTTCGAGGGGGAAACCTCCTTTACATTACATAAATGAACAATTCTTGGATGATACAAATGAAAAAACATCCTTTCTATATATAGGAGTCTAAGGAGTCACAATATAACGTAACCGACCTAACAATAATAGTATAAAGCCACAAAAATAACAATGGAGGGATTCTATGGGGAACAGTAATAAAAATATAGCGACAATAGGGGCACAACAATATTAATAAGGGATACAACTACAATAGTAATGGGGTAATCACTAGTATTATAGTGACCTAACATGCCCCTCTCCTTCAAAAAAGTGTTTTCCTCAATGCTTGAGTAGTTCTGGATGCTTCTGATAAAATTATCATCCTCCCATGTTGAATCTTCAATGGATAAGTTCTTCTACTCGATGAGATACTCCGAAAATGATTGATTTCGTAGCTGTCAAGTTCTTGTTTCTGTGACTTCTTCCGCTTCCAATATAATTTTTCCTTCCTCGTCAAGTTCTGGCAATATTGTTTGAACTGGAGCTTTTCGCCTATAACCTTCTTTAAACATGAAACATGGAAAATTGGGTGCAATCGAGAAGGTGCAGGAAGCTCCAATTTGTATGCCATAGTACCAATCTTTTGCAAAACCTTGTACGGACCATAATACTTTGGTGATAATTTATTATCCTTCTTAGCTTGCTTGAGGGACATTTGTTTATATGGTTGTAGCCATAGGAATACCCAATCACCTACATCAAAACTTCTTTTGTTGTGATGTTAATCTGCCTGTTGTTTCATTCTATTTAGTGCCAACACGAGGTTATCCTTTAAGAGTTGGAGGACTTGTTGTTGATGTTCGATGTCATGTTCCATTGCTTGAACCTTAGAATTTTATCTTAAATATGATGTGATGGATGGTGGTTGATATCCATAAAGTGCCATAAAAGGGGTCATTTTTGTTGCTGTATGGAAGGAAGTGTTATACCACCATTCAGTGAGAGGCAGCTATTTGACCCATTGTGTCTGTTTATCATATACAAAGCAACGAAGATATCCTTCCAAACATTTGTTTACTATATTAGTTTCCCCATCAGATTGAGGATGATAAGATGAGCTATGAGCTAATTGAGTACCAAGACAAGAAAACAATTATGTCTAAAAATTTCCAGTGAAAATGGGATCTTTGTTACTTACAATAATCTTTGGGTTTCCATGTAGCTTTTGAATTGTTTCCATAAATGCAGTAGAAATTGTATTGGCTTTAAATGGATGTGATAGTGCACAAAAGTGTGCATACTTGGTAAGTCTGTCAACTACCACCATGATGACACTCTTTCCCTCATACTTGGGTAAACCTGTGATAAAATCCATTGAAACCTCCTCCCAACATTGGCTTCGAATGGATAAAGCTTGTAATAAACTCGGGGTCTTAATTGTTTCAACTTTATTTTGTTGGCAAACCAAACATTCCGCCACAATATCCAATTTAAGGCCATCCAAAAAAAATTCTTCTTAATCCTATGGTAAGTTTTAAAAATCCTGAGTGCCCTCCTAAGGGAGAAGTGTGCAATTCCATAAGAATTTTTTGTTTGAGTTGTGAATTCTTACGGAGGTATAAGTGATCTTTGTACCATAATGAATCATTTTGCCAGCTAAATGTATCAGATGTACTAGAATGTTTTTGTAACTTTCGAACGATTGCCCACACTTCTTCATCATTCTTCCATTCCTCCCTTGATTCGTTTATCCAATCTAGTTGGATAATGGAAATGGCGCACAACAATGCTTCCACATCCTCATCCTTTCTTGAGAGTGCATCTGCCACCACATTTTGCTTCCCTTTTTTGTAGATGATTTCAAAGTCATAACCCAACATCTTTGTGACCCACTTTTGTTGCTCTTTAGAGGATAATTTTTGTTCTAAAAAGTATTTAAGGCTATCATGATCCGTTTTTACCTTGAAGTGTCTTCCCATTAGGTAGGGTCGCCATTTCTTAAGTGCATGGAGTATTGCCAACATTTCCTTCTCATAAATAGCTTTGTGTAAAAACTTTCCCTTGATTGGATTACTTGCAAAAGCAATGGGTCTTTCATCTTTCATTAAAACATCACCAATTCCATTTCCTAAAGCATCACATTCCACAATAAAGGTTTTTGTGAAGTCTAGTGTAGCTAAGACCGGTGCTTGGCACATTGCTTCTTTAAGATGTTTGAGGGCCTTTGTTTCTTCTGGAGTCCATGAAAATGCATCTTTCTTCAAAAATGTTGTTAGAGGTGCTACTATTCTCCCATAATTCTTAACAAACTTGCCATAATACCCTGTCAACCCGAGAAATCCTTGCAGATGCTTTATGGATGTGGGGATTTTCTATTCCTTAATGGTTTTAATTTTGCTAGGGTCTACCTTAAATCCTTTACGAGATACAATATGACCCAGATATTCCACCTCTTGTACTCCAAAGAAACATTTGGATCTTTTTGCATATAATTGTTTCTCCTCCAATAGTTGTAGCACCCTGTCAACATGTTCAACATGATTCTTCCAAGACTTGCTGTAGATTAGTATATCATCAAAAAATACTAACACAAATTTTCTAAGGAATGGTTTGAAAATTGAATTCATCAAACCTTGAAATGTTGAAGGTGCATTGGTAAGGCCAAAAGGCATGACCAAAAATTCATAATGACCCTCATGAGTTCTAAATGTTGTTTTCGGAATTTCTTCAGCCTTCATTCTGATTTGATGATATCTTGAATGAATATCCAACTTGGTGAAGTAAATTGATCCATGCAATTCATCTAGTAATTCATCAATGACAGCAATGGGAAACTTATCTTTAATAGTGAGCTTGTTGAGATCCCTATAATCCGGACACATGCACCATGATCCATCCTTCTTGTGCACCAACACTACTGGAGCAGAGAAAGAACTCTGACTAGGTTGAATTATACCAGCCTCTAGAATTTCAGCAACCATACATTCAATTTCACTCTTTTGGGCATAGGGATATCTGTACGGCCGTATGTTTGGAGGAACACTTCCTGGAATCTGATGAATAGCATGATCGTGATCACGAATAGGTGGGAGACCTTTGGGAGTCTCAAATACCTTGGAATGATTGTCCAAGACTTTTTGGAGATCTGGAGAAATAGATGATTCCGATGTGGAAACATCTAGCGAACACAATTGTGCAAATACACCTCTTTGTTCCCTTTTTAGAAGCTTTGTCATACCGTTAGAGCTAATTATCTTTCCCGGTTTCCCTGCAATACCCCTTAATTAAACTTCCTTTCCTTCCGCAAACAATTTCATGAAAATTTCTTAAAAATTAAAAGCTATTGTACCCAAGGATTGTATCCATTGGACTCCTAGTACAACATTAGCACCTCCCATTGGAATGGAAAGCATTGGGCTAGTCAATACATATTCTCCCATGGATAGCTTGATAGTATGGCACTTTATAGAACAATTTATTGTTCCTCCATTTGCAACCATCACTTGACACTTTGTTGCTTGATATAGGAAGCATTTCAATTCTTTTGCTACCTTACAATGAATAATGTTGTGGGTACTTCCTAAATAAATAAACACTATTACCTTTTTCTTCTTGATTTGTCCTTCTATCTTCATGGTTTGAGGAGTGGTAATTCCAGCCAATGCATTACAAGATATGGTCGGATTCATTTCTTCTTTATCTAGGCTTTGTTCCTGGAGTATATCCTCTTATTTTCACCTTTCTTGCTCCTTTTTTTCTTTCTCTTCATAATCTATGTAGAATAATTTCTTCTCAGCACATTTATGACCTTTCGTGTATTTGCTATCACAACTATAACAAAGCCCTTTCACTATTTTTTCTTCCAATTTTTGTGGTGTCAACCTTATAGGTTGTGGAAGACTAGGGGCAACAACACTTCCATCTTTATAGTTGTGAGTGGTATGCTTCCTAGTTGCCATAATTTTGCTTTCCATTTTTTTTGCTAACTTGAATGCCTTCTCTAATGAATCAGGTTCCCAAAGGTGAACATAATGTTGGATATTATCCTTTAAAGTCCCTATGAACACATCAATCCTATGCTCCTCTGGAATATTTTTTACCCTTATGTTCAATTTTTGGAACTCCTCAATGTGCTCCATTACTGAACACTTTTGTTTGAGACTTATCAATTGGCTAAAAAAAGTGTTGCTTTTTGTATCCTCATAATGTGCTGTCAATTCTTCCGTAAAAATTCCCCAAGTGATAATTTGTTTATGAGATCAAAGCCATTGAGACCATACAAACTGATTTGGTTCCAAATATAAAGTTGCAATATGTACCTTTTGTGTGTTTTGCACATTATTGAGATCGAAAAATTGCTCCATCTGTAATATCCATGTTGTGGGATCCTTGCCATCAAACTTCGTCTTATAGATTTTTGGAATATGGTGGCTCTTTGATCCAACATTAGAGTCTATGAAATCATGATTAACATTTCTTTTGTTCGCATCACGAGTTTCGTTTGCTACCCTTTCACCATTAGTAAGTATTTCTTGTACAAAATTTGTCAAATCTGTCTTCAAATCTATCTTCAAATTGTCAATCTTAGCTTCCGCACCATTCATCTTAGCTTCCATGCCCTTTATCTTAGATTCCACACCATTTATCTTAGCTTCTATTAGCTTTTCTGAGAGTGAAATTTGTTGCACTTGGTCTTGTAATTTTGATATATCATGTAGCATTTCTTCCTCTTCTTCATGAGTCATGCTAGAGCTTTCAGGTTGCTTGCTAGGTGTTTTCATTTTCTTTCCTCGGGGCATCAGTTACCGATAATAATTCTCTACTATGCCCTTTGAATTCCTTCAAAATAATTTTTCAAACCAAGACTAAGAAAAAATTTTAAAACCTTTTTCCACTTTGTAGGAGCTTTATATTGCCTTTGATGTATCTCTGTAATTGCGGGTCATCCAGTTTTGAAAGTGAGATCTATAGTAGCCCTCTGTGTGCTCTTTCCAATGCCACCAGTCTGATCCCAATTGTATTCTCCAAGGAAGAGTTATGCCAAATCTCCCACAATGACTTGATTAAAGACTAGTTCAGTAGAGCGAACTTGTACGATGTGCCACGTGTCCCTGTTTCGACCTTTGGCTCTGAAAAATATATACAAGAAACTACAGTTCGTTATCTTTCTGTAACTTCTAATGAAATTTCAATCCAATTCTTAGAGAGAAATTAATGATGATTTTCCCCAGGTCACTGGTTTGGAATGTAATTCAGGAGTCTACAAAAAGACCAACTTCCTTAGATCATAACTCCGCAAATATAGCGTGAAAAGATCTGAACTTCGGACCCAAGGTTCAGTGGGACTTATTCTCAAATGGGTTTTTGTTTTTGCTTCTAAAACGTTGCAGAAAGAAAGTTATAGTGAAAATTCCATGATGACCTATTTGGAGTAGCGAAACCCTAGAATCCAAAGCTCTGATAGCAAATTTTATGAAACCATCTCACAAAAAGATAGAAAAGATAGTTCAACACCTTAGAATTCAGACTCTTCAAGGGGCAACCTCCTTTACATTATACAAATGAATTATTATTTGATGATTCAAATGACAAAACCTCCTTTCTATATATAGGAGTCTAAGGAGTCACAATATAAACCAGGCGACCTAATAATAATAATATAAAGACACAAAAATAACAATATAGGGATTCTATGGGGCACAGTAATAACAATATGGGGACAATAGGGGCACAACAATATTAATAAGGGATACAACTATAATAGTAATGGGGTAATCACTAATATTATAGGGACCTAACACTTCCGAAGTTGCTCCTTCAACTCATGCAACTCCTTCATTGTTTCCTCCAACCTTTGTTTTTCTCTATGCCTTTACGTGGTCCTCTTGTTGTGTTGTTGCCTCTTTGCCTCTATTACCAAAGCTGCATTTGCACAAGTGGGTCTTCTCTAAACTTGCAGTTTTTCTCTTCCTCTATGTTGTTGACAATATTTCTCTTACCTTTGTCTCGTGCCAATAGTTTTATCTCTATTGCTGCTGCTGGTGGTGCTCTCCTAGATGCTACTTCACGCTGCTTCGCTAATCATTCCAAAACGATGTCAAGTGGTTCATTAGGCCTAGAGAAGATGTGACAATATCTCCATGGGCCTTCCTTAACCCAATGACATTCCCTGTCGATCCACAGAAATTGTACTTTCGAACAGTGATCCTTCACAGAATAATGCGGGTCATACAGATTATAGCTTTTGGTGCCGAAAGGATATTTCTTGAACTATTCTATTTCGGCATACACATGCTTGAGATTTTGTATCTAATACAACCTGATCGACAGTGGAAGAGTGGGCCAAGGTTCCTTCTTCTTCCAGTCCAGCCTAGCTGATACTCCTGCCAAGATGTGGTATGATACTTCTTGTATGACGAGCTTGTCCATGGAAAACTTTGGCAAAACATGAAGAGGCTTCTTCATGCTGTAGATCGGTATGAAGGTTCCAAGAGGTGAGGCATAACAATCTGCTATGTCGATGAGTGCCTCCATTGTTACTTCTCAAATATCATGTTGTACACTAGGGTGACAAAATGATTTGATAGCTATGTGATGACTCCTCGGAAGCTGTATTTGGAAAACAATTTACAATAAGTATTCGCAAAGGTTTCCACTGATTCCCATGCATACTTCAAGGCCGGGAATTCTCGACGAATACAAATTGCATCCAAGATGTAAGCGAAGATGTAGATTTTTTCTTGCTGACCTTTGGGCGACTATCGAGCTCCTGGTACTTGTTCCTTTAGCTTGTGAGCCAACATGTCAAACTAGTTGCATGCTTTTCCTTCACTGGCTAGTTGGTCCAACATGATCACCATACTCCCTTGGCCATACAAGTGATATGTAAAGATGACCAAGTACTGATGCACCTTTTGCAGTATCTTCATCTTGTAAATTTGGCTGGGTGTCATCCTAAATTTGGCTGGCTCCTTCACCTAGTTCTTTAAGATATCCCTGGAGTTGGTATTGTTGTTGGGTATGTTGAAGGGTGTCTCCATCGTGATCATTGGCTTTGAAAAGTGGTACATATGCTGATAGTCATGTGCCCTAAAGCTAACATTCTCTGTCCCGCTGACACTACTCAATTTTATCATGTCAGGTTTAGTGTGCGAGACGATCCAATGTATCATGTCTGTGCATGTGAATGTGGGAAACTTGCATGTAATCCGATAAAAGTTGGACTTGTGAATGTTCACGTAGACTTGGCGATCTTTAAGATCTTCCCCAAATGTGCCTGAGACTGCATCATTGAACTCTTGTCATTTCAGCTTGATGTCTTTGTCTATAATCAGCTTGATGTCTTCGTATATTAGCAAACTCATAGACACTCGCTCAATTGTTTCTCCAATTGTTCTTCCATCGGTGTCCTTTGATTGCGTTCTCTTGGAGGACATTGATATTGAACTACTAAGAGATAGACAAACACCTAATATATCTAGAGACATGGCGACATGCATGCAAACAAATCTATCAGTTAAAACCAAAGCAAACATGAGGGATGACATGCAACATACCCGGGGAACTGTTGGCAGGGATTGTGTAATTTTCACTGGGAGAGTGACTATTGGAACTGCCCAAAAGGTAGTCTAGACTATCGGGAGGTTGGTTGAATATTGGAATTGCACAATGCATAATCGAGACTAGCCTATTGGGTGTTGAGATCATGCAATGCGCAATTTCAGCTGGCAAGCGATGTAGGCCCAGGGACTGCATTGCACAATTTTCTGGGCCAGTAGTCACTACCTCTCAGAATGATTGGAGGTCACTCATTGGCTACATTTGTGAATTTTCTAGGATGAAGGTAAAGACATTCCTCTTAGAATTGCACAATTCTATTTGGGCAAGGGAGAGTCCAGGCCAAGGTTACCCAGACCCGCTGACAAGAAACTGAAAGAAAATGAAGATGTAAATGCATGGCGATACTGAGTGTAAGTAGGAGTGGATGATCATGCATGAAAAAAATGAATGAAAAATTAAGAAAATGGAACAAGATGCATGTGTGTGAAACGAGTCACTGAATCGGTGATCGTTCATGCAAAATAATGTCATGCATGCGACAACAGTGAGATACTAACGAAAACTGAAACGGTGCTTGTACAAGCTAACATGCATGAAAATGACAATAAAGATGCACAAAAATTAAGCAGATAGCACTCACGGAAGCCCAAACAAAAGTGACAGAAATGTTGCAAAAGACAGGTAAAGCAGACTTACCCAGAAATAACTAAGCTGGATGTGCTGAAGACTCCTTGATGTACGGTGGGATGTCAAAGCTCCAATATCAACGTGAAGAATGAGCTATGACATGTCGAATAAATAATTTTGAGGCTCATGACGTGCATGCCACAAATCTAGGAAAAAGTGAAACTTGGAGGAAATTTTCTAAAATGATCTTTGCATGTAACCTCCAGCTATTAAAAATAGATCCCTAAAATCTAGGGATCCTTTTTTCAGCTATCTTTTTGTTATTTCAAGAAAAAGAAACCCATGCATGCAAGTCAAGTTTTCTCGATCCTAGAGGGAACCGGTCAACTAGAAGGCATATGCAACAACTTGCTTGACTGAGAGGGATTTTTTACGCAATTTCTAGGAGGAAACTGGGTTGGCCGTCTAGAGGGGTTGCATAATTTCTAGGACGAGTAGCTAACTGTTGCCCAAAATTGTGCAATTTGTAGGCTAACCTGCATTGTTGGGCCTGATTGCACAATTTTCTAGAGGAAGGTTGTTTGATAGGATTGCACAATTTCTGAGCCCAACAGGCTTCCAATCATATTTGCGCAATTTCTGGAGGGAAGGCTAGTTCCCCTCCAAAATTTCACAATTTTCTGAGAGAGCTGCTCTGCCAACAGATGGACCAAGTCTAGAAAGGTATCCTATGAGGGGAGTGAAGCAAAGAATCATGCACATGCTGGCAAGTTATTGAGAAACCAATGAATCTTATGTACCTCACCATGCAAGACATGTTGCTAAGGATGGTTGGTAGGGAGGCTCCAAAATGAGGTGAAGGCTAAATTCTAGAGGGTGGTTGTAGATGCTACAACACTTGGCGACATACTGGTAGAACTTCAGCTTTCTGAATGGAATTTGTTCATAAAAAGCAAGTCTAACACTTACGAATGTATTCTTCAATTCTCTGTTTGCCTTGGTTTCCACACTTGCTTTATTGTAAGATGTAGCATCTACCAAGCTCTTAGTTGGTCAACCCACATTCCAAGCCAAGGCAACACAATTGTTTCGATTTGGGGTGAGGGGTATATTGGTGCATAAGCAGTATGGTCATCATAGTTTTAGTTTCATCTCTGGTGTTGCTCTACTACCAGTAGGCCTAGACATTACCATGGCGAAGTCACGTAGGAACACAAGCATCACTCTACTACCAGTGAGTCTGGTCTGTACCCCGTTGAAGTTACTTGCATCACCTCTCTGTGTAGGAAGACTTCCTCTTCTTTCACCCGATTCAATTTTCGTTTTTTTTCAAAAATTTTCACTTTGTCATTTTTTCATTTTTCTTTTTTTGTAACTATGCATAACACTTATTCATTTCAGAGACGGAAGATGGATCTCGACTTATTGAGAGAAGAAGAGGTTATTCCTTCAGAGAATTATTTTATATATACCTATGACGTGCTTGTTAAGGTTTTCCCCCTCACCTTAATCTACTTGACTGAGCTACCAAGGATTAACCCAAAAACAACAGACTAGAGTAGGTGACATTAGTTAGCACGCAAGCGTTGTGTTTTCACCAAGGTTCACTTTGAACACTATGTATTTTCCATCGACATATCATGAATTGAAGGCAATGAGTTCTTCATATAGAGGAAAGATGACAGATAACCAAGTATTGATAATTGCACAAGTCCTCTTGTACTTTACCCAGTTGTTGTAGTGGCTACAATGACCCTCCAAAATTTTTCTTTAACTTTGTTTTGGAGCCTCCCTACCAAAATTTCAAAGCAGCATGACTTGCTTTGTCACGTACACAAGCTCCAGTGATTTTCTCACAGAAAGGCAACCTGCCGATAAAACCTTGATGCATTCCCCCCACATGTTGTTCATCCAGACTTGGTACAATAGCAGGCTGAACAAATCCTTCAAGAATTTACGCAAATCTGGAGGGCAACCATCGTTCCCTCCAGAAATTATGCAATCCTCATTGGTAGCCTACTGGGTCCCAAAATTGTGTAATTCTGTTGAGCAAGCTACACCCATAAAATTGTGCAATCCTTCCTAGCTGGGCTGCTCAGCCCAGAATTTGGAAAAATTTGGGCAATAATCAGCTACTCTGGCAAGAAATTGTGTAAATCTTCTAAGCAGCCATCCCAATTCCGAGCTCGAAATGCACATTTTCTCCTAGTAGTTGAGTAGCCTCTTGCATGTGCAACTGAGTTGATCAGTTTCCTCCAGGATCGCGCAAATTAGACTTACATGCATGGGTTATTTCTCCCAAGGCAGCATGAAAAGGCATCCCTTGTTTCAAGGATCTATTTTTGGAAGTTGGAGGTTACATGCAAGGATCATTTCCGAAGCCTCCCACCAAGTGTCTCTTTCCCTAGATTTGTGGCATGCAAATCACAACCTCGATTTTATCAAAACTCATCAACTTGAAGCTGTAGAGCTCATTCCTTACATCAGCCTTGTAACTTTGACATCCCACATCACATCTAGGAGCTGTTGACACATTCAACTCAATTGTTTTGGGGTAAGACCACTTTCCTTGTATTGTGTTGCATTTCTAACACTTTTTGTGTTTTGCTTCGTATGAATGTTGTCTTCTTGATTTCAATGAGCACTTGCTATCATTTTAATACATACTAGCTTGTACAAGCATTGTTTTAGTTTTCATTAACATCTCACTGCTGTCACATGCATGAAACAGTTTTTCACAAATGGGTGTTGATTCGTCAAATTGCCTCACTCACATTCATGTTGCTCCATTTTTTGAATCTGTCATTCATTGTTTGCATGCACGATCATTTAATTATGAATACACTCAACATCGTCATGCATCCGCATTCACTTTCACTTTCAGTTGCCCGTCGGCGAGTCTGGGTAGCTTTGGCCCAGACTTCGCCTCACCAAGACAGTATTGCAAAATCTCAAGAGGGAAGGCTCTCTCTTGCTCTTACGAAATGTGCATTTATGCCCAATGAATGTCCTCCAGTCTTGCATCGCGCACTTCTAAGGGATAGCGACTACTAGCCCAGAAAATTGCGCAATGCAGTCACTGAGCCTGCAACCATTGCCAGCTAAGATTGCACATTGCACAATTCTAGCAGTGAGAAGCTAGACTATGTTGTGCATTGCATAGTTCCAACAATCAGTCAGCCTCCCAGCAGCCCATTTTATGCCTTGCGTAGTCTTCGTAGTCAGTCTCCCGACCTCTTAGTGGAAATTGTGCGACCTTCATGATCAGTCACACAAGTATGTTGCAAGTCAGTTCTCAAGTTAATTTTGGTTTCCAACTGACAGATTGCTTGCCATGAGTGTTTCCATGTCTCCAGGTATTGCAAGTGTTCATCTTCCTCTCAACAACATAGGTACAATGGTTTCTAGGAGAGCAGTGTTAAAGACACCGTTCAGAGCACACTTGGGGATGCAGTCGATCAAGTGTCTATGAGCTTTCCTACTCACGAAGACATCAAGTTGTTCACAGACAAGGACATTAAGATATGATGGCAGCAACATCACATCGAGCACCATCATGAGCAATAGTTGAAGGCACCATATTGGATGTAATGAATGCAAGAGGAAGGTTGTTGACAACATGGAAGCGGAACAAAGTTGCAATATCAAGCAGATCAACTAATGATGAAAGCAACTTTGGAGACTCAGGCTATGAGGTGATGATGCAATCATGGGAAGATAGAGAACAGAACAAAGAAGGAGTTGCATGTGTTGAAGTAGCAACTCAAAGAATAACATGAGATGCATACACAAGTGAATGCGTTGCAGCAAGAATAAGAACAACAGGGGGGACGACATGCACTCAGAGATGAAACTGCAATCGTACAAGTTATAGATCCATCGCAACAACTGGCACAGAGAAGACATGGTGAGCAGTGTTATTGATCACATGCAATGGATTCAACAACATGCATGTCATTATGTACACGCATGTGATCCAACCCATTCGGCACACTCCCCAAGGTGAAGACAAGAAGCAAGTCCAACTGGAGCTGAGCATGTAGTTGATAGTTGATGCGCATGACGACCAACACACACTAGAAGATCAACATGAAGAATATGCATTAGTGTGTTGCCAGTTTAGTTGCACCAAGAAGACCATGTGCATGCTAGTAGATGATTTGGATGAAGGAGCCACACCAATGCACCTGGATGCAACGAAGGCAAGGTTTCGCTTCAGCAAGATGTCAGCATGGGGTGCATGCACACCATCATGGATGAACAAGCTTGGCATCAACTCACCACCTTCACCATCACAAGAATGTCAAAGAGTTGGTCTCACCACAATGGACTGAGTGTTAGTGATGTCTTGCATGACTTTCTCAAGCCATTTTGTCTCACATGAGAACATATGCATTGTAATGTAACGACATGTCAAGTGGAAGTTCAAGTGTTAATAGTTGGATGTAACAATCATAGAGTAGATGAAGGGTCATGAGGGTAGATGAACTATCACAAAGGGGAATGTGAAGGGTCACCCCACCCTTTGCTATAAATAGAACCTCATAACTCATTATAAATGCTTTGGGTGAGCCAAGCTTTGGTAGGAGTATCTTACAGAAAGCTTGGTCAGTATTGTAATGAGGCTTGGCTTCTCCACTGCACAAAGCTAGTACATCTCTTCGGAGGAGCAGACAGATGTGGCTGTAACATTCCACTATTGGAACTAGTGGTTGGACATGGATGTATTGTATGACTAGAACTTACACTTAATATAAAAGAGCCAACACATTTCATGCATATCTTGTTTGTATTCTATGCTATTTGGTTTACTCTAAATGATATATGTAGTTGTTTGCATGCTTATGCATGTCTGGACTATTCTATATAAGTATGTATGAATTTTTCGGAAATGTGATGTTATTTTAACCTTCACTTTGGATTGCTCGTTAACTTTATTTCCATCTTGTGATGCATCTTCACTCGTGTGTTCCCTTCAAAGACGCATACTATTATAGGTTTCCAAGGGGCGCACTCACCTCACCGTCAGTGTGTTAGAAACTCTCATGCACCTTACTTGGTTTGTTGCAACTGTCACACCCTTGCTACCAACAAAGACATCTTACTTGCCTCTATGAAAAATCACGGTCAACGAATTACCGTACAACCCACTACTAGGACTCCTACACCAAATGGTCTAGGGTCTAATTGGGACTTCTTACTGGGGAGATCCCCTTACATGTTGGTGGGTCCAGCATTGTCAACATTTTGGCGCTAGAAGGAGGGCTAGATTAAAAGCTAAGTTCTCACATTTGTTTTGAATCTCTATATATCTATCATGACTAACTACCGAGTTTCTCTTCCAGAGTACATGTCTTATGGAAACAACTTCATTATCTCGGAAAATCTCTCAGATTACTTGTCTCATAAAACATATGATAGTGGAGACCATGTAGCCTTGGTTAGGCATGTGGTCGGCATTGTAGGGTCATGCGAAAGACATGGATTCTTTGAAGAATACATGAGTTGTGCATTGTTCATCTACACGCTTCGAGGGAACCCAATGCACTGGTGTGCCATGCTGCCCAAAAAATATCTTCATTATTGTGCTCATTTGGTCACAGAGATAGACTGTGCTTTCAATCACTTTGACTATAAAGCACTCAACAAAGAAATTCTAAAATTACAAAAAGCACTCGATGAATCCATTGAATAGTTTCATACGTGCTTTTTTAATCTTGCATACTGATTCCCCGAAGATGATATTGATGGGGAATTTCTTAATGGGATATTTGAGTATCTTCTTTACATATCTGAAAATCCACAATTTTTGAAATAACTTGAATCTGGCTCATACTCTGGTGATGGGATTGTGCAATCATAGGCAGGCACAGTTGTTGTCACAAGTGATTGTCTACCTTCACCTCATCAAACAGCTCCACCACCATGGAGTGATGTAGGAGATCAGGCACACACCTCTGTTGAACTTTCACATCCTCCCACCGCACCTACTCTTGATATCTATGTAGATTTGGCTTGCAAGCCTGTTGGTTGTCACATGGATTCATTCCCTTGACCTTCATCCTTGCGTTCTGTTTATCCTTCGGGTTGTATTGTCTTGTGTTCTCCCATTCTGAACTCCTCACCTATTAGGAACAAGGATCAATTTGTTGGCCGAGTTGGTGTTATGTAGCCAACCTGTGCCATAATTCATGATGATTGTGTACGGGAATATATAGAAGAACTTCTGGTGAAGGATGACTCCCTTCTAGTCGTGCCTCATCTGCTTGATCTTGACATCCCTAGTGATTCTGCCACTGTTGATTTCCCTTGTGAAAACCCATTTATGAATGTTTCTACTTCTGAGCATTCACAGGACACGTCGGATGTTAGTCTATCATCATAGTGTAGATACGACACATCTTCCTCTAGAAATCCGTCCAATCAATCATCTGTCATTTCTGAAAACATAGAGGGTGAACATCTTTGTTTCTCATCTACCCCTTTGCCCGATTCATCAAATCATGAGGATGCCGAAAAACATCCTGAATTTTCTGATCTTGGTTGTCGTGATATCTCTACTCCTTCATTTGATCACGATGTTGATTCAATCATTATTAATCTGTCTAAGACAATGGTCTACAATGATCTATCTGTTAACAAAGTTGAAACCCTGTAGGTTATCGAGGCACTTCAACCTGAGCTGATAGTTATGTCAGGCCCTTGCTGTTCAGAGGTTAGTTTCACTTCTGGTCAGGAAATTGTTGAAACACTCAAGGCTCTTCATCACTCTCTAATTTTCATTGAAAATCAACCAAACATCCAAATTTCACTTCCTCCACTCGAACTACATGATCACATCGCTCATGCGTTGGAGGAATATTACACAACAAGCACACATGAATAACATAAGTGGCCTACCTTTCTCACATTTTCTTGGATGTCACAGTCAAGAGAATGCACACACTAAACATCTACATGTACTGTATCACACCACCATGGTAGCTCCATACAGTGCATGCCATGTGCTTTCGCTTATCTTTGTTTTGTGGTCGCTTGTAAACTTGGAGTTTGTTTGTCTTTAATGTTATATCTTTCTTGTTTACTGGTTCACATAGTTTTCTTGTTCGCGAACCATGCCTTCACCAACATGGGTCAACCAATGTGTCAATGGCTACATTGGAATTATAACTTCACGTGAGATGGCCCATTCACCATTAGCTTAGGAGTAGGAGTAGTGTTTTCTTCAGTCTATTTTCTTGCATGCTTGTTTGATTACTTGCTTTATTGGTTTATTCACTTGCTTTCTTTTTTGCTTACTCACTTTGGTTTCTCTTTTTCTTCTTCTTCTACTTTTCTTTGTTGTTTGTTTACTTGTTTTGTTCGTAGGTTAGTTTCGCATGAAACCATGTATGACTCTTCAAACAAGTTGGGTAAAGTACGAGAGTAATTGTACAACTATCAAGATTTGGTCATCTGTTGTCCTCTCTCTTATGTTATAACTTGTTTTCTTCAGTCCATGATACATCAAAGGAAAATACGTATTGTTCGAAGTGAACCTTGGTGAAAACACAACGCTTATGCGCTCACTAGTATCACCTACTCTAGTTGGTTGTTTTTGGGTTAATCCTTGTCAACTCAATCAAGTAGAGTAAGGTGAGGGTGAAAACCTTAACATGCATGTCAGAGGTATAATAAAATACTTCTCTATAAGAACAACCTCTTCTACTCTCAACAAGTTGGGATCCCACTTCCACCTCTGAAATGAATAAGTGATCTGGACAGTTACAATGATGAAAATGAAAAAATGAAAAAGTGAAAAAAGTTTGAAAAAAAATAAAATGAGTAAGGTGAAATAAGAGAAAGGCTTTTTGCACATAGAGGTGATGTAAGTAACTCCGCCGGGGTACTGACCAAGCTCACTGGAAGTAGAGCCATGCTTGCATTCCTACGTGACTCCGCCAGGGTATTGTCCAAGCCTTCTAGCAGTGGAGAAACACCATAAATGAAACTAAGACTCTAACAACTATAATGCATGTGCATCAATATACCCCTCAACCCCAATCGAAACAACTGTGTTGACTTGGATTGGAATGTGTGTCAATTGACCAAGATCTTGGCAGATGCTACATCTTACAATCAAGCAAGTGTGGAAACCAAGAGGAAATGAGAACTGGACAACACTTCTAGAGGTATTAGACTTGTTTTTCATGAACAAGGTCCATTCAGAGAGCTGGAGGTCTACTATTGTGTCACCAAGTGTTGTCACAGCTACAAACACCATCCAAAATTCTTCTTTAACTTTATTTTGGACCCTCCCTACCAACCTTTCACAGTAGCATGTCTTGCTTCGTTAGGTACACAAGTTCCAATGATCTCCTTGCGGAAAGACAGCCTGTCGATCAAACCTTGATACATTCCCCCCACAAGTTGTTCATAAGGAATTCGTCCAAAAACAGGTTAAACAACTCCTTAAATAATTTGTGCAAATATGGAGGGTAGCCAACCTTCCCTCCAGAAATTGTGCAATCCAGACTGGCAGCCTGCTGGGCCCCAGAATTGCACAATTTTGTTGAGCAAGCTTCACCCATAAAATTGCGCAATCCTTCCTAGATGGGTTGCCTAGCCTAGAATTTGGCAAATCTGGGCAGCAATCAGCTCCTCTGCGCAGAAATTGCACAATTTTTTTGAGAAGCTAGCCGACCTCCCAGCCAAACATGTGCATTTTATCCCAGAAGTTTAGTAGCCTCTTGCATGTGCAGCTTAGTTGATCGATTTCCCTCTAGACTAAGAAAAACAAACTTGCATGCATGGGCTGCTTCTCCCAAGGTAACATGCAAAGGCATCCCTTCTTTCAGGGATCTATTTTTTGCAGTTGGAGGTTACATGCAAGGATGATTTCAGAAGCCTCCCACCAAGTGTCGCTTTCCCTAGATTTGTGGCATGCACATCACAACTTCAATTTTATCAAAACTCATCAACCAAATGCTGCAGATCTTATTCCTCACATCAACCTTGTAGCTCTGATATCCCACATCGAATCTAGGAGCTATTGGCACATTTAGCTCAGTTGTTTTGGTGTAAGCCCGCTCTCCATGTCTTGTGTTGCATTTGTGGCACTTTTTTTGTTTCACTTCATATGAATGTTGTATGCCTGATTTCAGGTAGTGCTTGTTGTTGTTTTAATACATACTAGCTTGTACAAGCATCGTTTTAATTTTCATTAACATCTCTCTATGTCACATGCATGAAATTGTTTTTCATGAACGGTCGTCAATTCGACAACTTGCCTCACTCACATGCATTTCGTTTCGTTTTCTGAATCTGTCATTCACAGTTTGCATGCACGATCATTCACTTATGCTTACACTCGACATCGCCAAGCATCCACATTCACTTTCTCTTTCAGTTGCCTATCAGTGGGTCTGAGTAGCCTTGGCTCGGACTGCGCCTCACCAAGACATCATTATGCAATCCTGAAAGGGAAGGCTTTGTCTTCCTCTCAGGAAATGTGCATTTCTACCTAATGACTGTCCTCCAGTATTGCATTGCAATTCTAAGGGACAATGACTGCCAGCCCAGAAAATTGCACAATGCAGTCATTGAGCCTACAACCATTGCCAGATAAGATTTCACATTGCACAATTCCAGTTGTCAGCAGCCATAATATACTGTGCATTGCATAGTTCTAGTAATCATTCATCCTCACAGTAGCCCAGACTATGCCTTGCACAGTATTGGCGGTCAGTCTCCCGACCTCCCGACGGAAATTGCACGACCTTCATGATGAGTCACATAGGTATGTTGCAAGTCAGTTGTCAAGCTCATTTTGGTTTTCAACTGATAGATTGCTTACCATGAGTGTTGCCATGTCTCTAGGTATTGCAAGTGTACATTTGCCTCTTAGCAGCATAGGTACAATGGTTTCCAAGAGAGCAGAGTCAAAGACACCATTCAGAGCACATTTGGGGATGTAGTCGATCAAGTGTCTATGAGCTTTCATACTTACGAAGACATGAAGTTGTTCATAGACAAGGACATCAAGATATGATGGCAAAAGCATCACAACAAGAAACATCATGAACAACAGCTGAAGGTAGCATACCAGATGCAACAATTGCAAGAGGAAGGTTGTTGACAACACGGAGGTGGAACAAAGGTGCAAGCTCAAGTAGATCCATTGATGATGAAAGAAACTTTGGAGACTCGGGCTATGAGGTGATGATGTGATCACACGAAGAAAGAGAATATAATAAAGAAGGAGTTGCATGTACTAAAGCAACAACTCAAGGAAGAACATGAGCTGCAAAAACAAGCGAATGAGTTGCAGTGGGCGCAATAGGAACACATGGTTGAAACTGTACCCATATAGGTTATAGATCCGTCCCAACAACTAGCACATAGCAGACATGGTGAGAAATGTTGTTGATCGCATGAAAGGGATTCAACAGCATGCATGTCTTTATGCGCATGCATGCAATCCAACCCATTCATCACACTCGCCAAGGCGAAGAAAAGAAGCAAGTCCAACTGGAGCTAAGCATGTAGTTGACAGTTGATGCACATGACCATTCCCCCTCGCACAAGGATATGGAGGTGAATATGCATCCCGTACAGATACGCTACTAATCCTTCGGTGGAATTGTAGATCTAAAAATCAAATCCACAGTTTTGCCATTTTTTGGCGAATAACAGAAAATCAGATCCAAGTGGGCATGGTCTACAATTTCGGTTGCCCGATACGTGGATCCATGGAGGCTCAAGCCTGTATCCACCATGGACTCGAGAGAAGGTGGATGTTTCACATGGTTCCATGGGGGATTTTTCATTTTTTTTTGGAAATTTTGAACTGTTATATGAGGAACTACGCTTTCTGAATACTCCCAAGGTGCCCCTTGATGCTACCTAGACGCTTCCTAGATGCTCCTTAATGGTAATGTTAAATTATTAAAGTAAAAGTGACATTCTCCTTTATCTTTCATTGTGATACTTTTACTTAAAATTTTAACATTATCATGAAAAGACTCAGAATGTTTGAGAGTGGTTCCAACCTCATCAAATTTGATATGGAGAAAATAGAATTTCATATCCCATTCAAAATTCAACAGACTTAATAGTGTTCAGGATCAATGGGATTGTGGTGATTCATTGGATTATATAATGTATGAGGGCATGTGATTCAAATTCAATCAAGAGCATCAAGCCTTATATGTACCCCAATGTTGGTGTTGTTGATTGTTGAACTCCTTTTTCCTGGCCTTAACAAAAATGTATCATTCATTCAAGTCTAAATCATTGATTAGGCATGTTAAGCTTTCTCTACTATATTATAAGGCTTGTATTAGATTGTTTTATCAAAATTGGGCAATGTTGACTAATATTCCTAGAGAATCTATTAACTTTTTCTTAGGGCTATATTGTTTTTTGTTTTGATAATTGAATTTCTTCATTAACACATTACATTCACCCCGTAACATTATAACATTATTCATATTTACATCATTACTCAATAGCATATGCAACTATGTAGAAAGAACAATATCATCATCATCAATGCAGTGAAACATAATGGAACAACATAAGAAAATCATTCGCACATAGAGACACCAATATTGGTCGAAGACCAGGGAAAAACCCACTATGGGGAAAACCCTTTCAAATTCTTCTTCTTATTATATTATCATCAAATGATTCAACAAAGGAGTATACAACGATCTATGTCTTCATCTATGCAACTAACTAGGAAAAGCAACTACAACATCCATGAAATGAACCCAATAATGTTTCTACTCAAAATTTGATTCTGAAGTTTGTAGGGAACTGTCATTGTCTACAGTCAACTACCAAACCCTACAGTCATTGAACTAAATCTTCTGACAAATGAGATTCCATCATTTGAGTCCTAGTCACACAAAGGAAGATTCATTTGAGAAACTATGGTTCCCTGGTTGCTTTCTGAAGTGTTGTAAGAGAGCAACTATGGTAGATCTATCTCGGAGCCTCAGTCACACCCTTCAATATTTTATGCAAGTGACTATAGTAGCCCAATCACTCCGTTAAGCCTGACATGCAAGTGATTGGGGTTAGATCTGGTCTAAGGTGAGTGTGTGACTGTGATTATGAAACCCTAAGCCTCAGTCACATGCATAGTGAGATGTCTGTGAGACTGGAAGGCTCCTGTAACACTCATGAGCCTCTATGGGAGTGACTATAGTTGAAACCCTCCTGTTTTGTTCTTTCGACTAGGACCAAAGCCCTAGATCTGAAATGCAAGCTATAGACCCCGCAATTTCACCTTAGAGCGAACCTATTCTTTCACAGATGAGCCTCAGACCTATGTCAGCCAAAAACCAAGATAAAAGCGTGTCTGATGATTGTGTCCAAATGAGGTAGAGGTCACTTGTATTTATAGCCTTCCAAGAGGGTCCACTTTTCTTTAGGGTCAACCTTATCAAATATGCACATTTCATTTTATATTCATAGATACACCTTCCCTTATCTTTTTTCATTGATCTTCAGGTGAATGTTGGTCCATTCAAAAAGAGGAATTCAATGCAATCATTATCTCCATCAAGTGAGCTATCCAAAGTGGAATTTGACCGAAGTTGAATATTTTTAACACTCCCTCTCAACTAGGGAGAATTCCACCTCTCAATATATGACCATCGATCAAAATGGCATCCTGCCATCATATCCTATTCAGTCTCAAGTAACATCATGTATTGTCACAGATCACCTTAATTCATCTCTTACATATTCCTTCTTATCTCTTGATGTCCCTCCTCTTATGCTAAACATTCTCAAACCCAAAAGAAGAAAAATTTGTTACTGAAGGGGAGATTAGGCTACCACCCTATATTCATCAAGCTACTACCTGGAATCTCTGCAAGTGGGATACTACTCAGAAACATTGGTAGGGATTCATATCTACAATTTGCATCATCGTCAGAGATCATATCGTCAGGGAACATATCTCATCCTAGAATGACATCGGGGAACACATCTCAACCCAGAATCTCATGGGGGATTTATACATCTACAATCCCATATTGAGCAATAGGGTACCCAAACACACAAGGGAGCACATCTCAACCCTAGAATCACATTAGGGTTCTCATTCTCAACCTAGAAATGCATAACGTCGAAAAAATCAACCAAATCCTATTACCTACTAATATTCCCATTGATTACTCTAAGCAGTCATGTGGTAGAACACCTGCATCATAAACGATTTGGATTGTACATCCCAAGTACACTCTCAACCTGTTGGCCAAACGGGGAGTTGTATTCCCAACAAGCCATACTTGTTGGTATGATGCCAACTAGGGTATACTCTACATACACCAAATAGGGGAGCAACATCTCCGACGCTACGAAGATAGGGGAGAAACATCTCCAACCCTATGGGTAGTAGATAAGGGTGATACCCTATTTTCCAGAGTTCCCTCAACACCTAGATCCCTCTATCTCAATTCCTCATCCTAGGAGCTGAGATAGGGAGGAAGAGTTGGCTCATTATCCTCAATCAGCGTTGCTCTCATCATACTCATATATGGTATCAGCTTGATCATCATGTATCAATAGCAATTATCTCATGTTAATGCAGGTCATTAAATAAAATATCATCTAACAACATAAATAATCGTATAAATCACAAAATCATACCATATTCATCCTCCCTCTCAAGAAGGTGTCAATCACAAGCCTAATCTTGTCTTGTACAACCCCATTGTCTCAATATAAGAAGGTATCTCAGTCCCAACTATATGTGGGATTACCTACTAATTAGATCCCATTATTTGTCATCATAATGTATTCATGTCATATCTATCACTCTCTCAAACATCTCTTCAAACAATGTTTTCATCCTGCCTCATATCTAGCCATGCTAGCAACATTGTACTCAATCTCCATCATGTGTAAAGCTATGGACCTCTCATCTGAAATATCATGGAAGATATCATACTAAGGTAGTACCTAGATGTGCTCATCAATAGTAATCCCAAACATAAAAAATACATCCATGCAGTCACATATCATATAAAGAATATATCAGATCAAGAATTGATCAAATCATGCAAATATCTCAAAGGGTGCTTGGTGGAAACTCATGTGTATGAAGCAGCTCAATCGACTTTTTAGGTAAACTTTACTCGAGATAGAGTCAAAGTTGACCAGGTAAACAATGATGGTTTTGGGGCACATGGTACTGTGCGCCCATGGTTTTTTGTCTATGGTATTGCATGTAATGGAGCCTATAAAAGGATAGGAAGACTTCATTGTAATGTTGGCTTGGAGGTGAACATCGAAGGCTCACTTGGCCATCTCGGAAAGGTTTTTTGCCAAGGATAATGAGATCTCATTAGGTTGGTTCTTCCCTAGATTTGGGGTTTTCGCAGATAAACATGTGTGTTTATGTGAATACTTGTTGCTGGTTATTTTTATTTTTATTTTTATTCTCAGTAATTATTTATTATCTCTATAGTAATTCTAAACAAATTATTTATTATCTCTATAGTAATTCTAAACAATTAGTATCGTAGCCATGGCTGAGGATTTGAGCTTCATATGTATGCCTCTAGCGAATTATTTATTTTGGCCCAATCGATAGAAAAATCGGCACAAATGTTTTTTTGTTATTGCTTGTGGTTAAAATTGAATTTAGATTTGGTTTTGGCTCCATCACTGAAGCTATGAGGAGGTCGTTATCGCTTCTCTGGTGAGATTCATCCTCTGTGAACTGTGTGAAGAAGCTAGATATGTTGTGTATCATTTTATCACAAGAAGATTTACATGTGAAGAA
Source organism: Pinus taeda (assembly GCA_000404065.3). Lineage (NCBI taxonomy): Eukaryota > Viridiplantae > Streptophyta > Pinopsida > Pinales > Pinaceae > Pinus > Pinus taeda. Next base: position 25,821 of record APFE031127599.1, on the reverse strand, counting down.
ACTGGATCTAGTCATATCTTGTGCAAAAGGGTAGATCGCGATAACTATGGTTTGTTGAGAGCATATCGCTACATAAATTGTAGAGCTGCAAGCATTTCAGAGAAGGAAGTTGGATCATTTCATTGGGAATGGGCAAGAAAATGATTTTCTTTGAGCATTTATATCCGAGTCAGATTTCAACCTAAACTAAAGCCCATCCCCTTAACTTAGCAAATCAGCCTGTGTATAATAAGAGACAGAAGAGGCAATATTGGTTTGACATCAAGGTATGAGTTACTCTGCTTTAAGGGAAAACCTCATGTGGTCTTGCTATGGAGCAAGAAATGGAAGAGGAGGTGCAAGTATGGGCGTAAAAGGAAAATATCGGCCATAGATGATATTCCAAACCAAAAGAAGCGTCCCTCATGGATGAAAATCAACTCTGCTCTGTTTATTTTCATATCTTCTCAATTATATCAATGGCATAATGTGGCACCTGCGTTCTAGACCAAATATTGCCTTCAAAGGGCTTTTTTGATGCCAAGATTTTATGCGGTAATGGTTAGAGAAATATAATCTCAAATATGAAAAGAAGAAAAGGCGATATGATATGGTTAGTGATCCTTGACTATGGCATTTTGGAGAAATTCGAGCAGCCTGTATAGGAAGTCTTGGAACTGCAACCGCATGAGAATTTCCTCACTCGAAGTGGTTTTTTTGGAATGTGTAATCAAAATCAAGTAGGTGCGTAATTTCAGTAAGAATTTTTAGATTGTCGGGAAATGTTGAGGAATGTGTTGGTGGATGTTAGTCATTAGAAGAAAAACCTGTTGTAGCAACCTCTATGGTATTTTTCATTATCATCAAGTGATCTCAGTGGCTTTTGACTTTGGTCTTGAGGTTTATCAAGTTATCTCCAGGTTGTGGTTCGAGGATTCAACTTATCGTTGTGGTATTTCTTTTAAGTCCAGTCTTAGATCTGAAAAAAAGAAGATGCATCAAATGGTTCAAAGGATCTAAGGATCATGATGATTATAGAGAGAAATCTTGAAGACATACAAGAAGGGAATTGAAACAATAATATGAGGTTCCAGTCTTGTTGGTGTCTCTGGTCCAAGCCTAAGCATCAGACAGGTGAGGTCACTGGAGACAAGCCTTGCAACTGAGAGCATGAAGTTGTTGAAAAAGGATAATCCATTGTTTGGGTTGAGGAGAACATTTCACATAGGTTTATATGTAGAGAAAAATCCTTTAGAGTGGTGCTCAGGGATAACCGTATGGGTTGAATGGGAGGTATAGGAGAGCATCAGGCATGAATTGCATCAATTTGAGAGGGTGGTTATACAAGGAAACAAGCAAACAAAACAAAAAAAAATATTATTAGAGTGGAGTCAAATTATATTGCATGTAAATGGGCACACTGATGTAAAACCTGGTAAGGCATGCGTACCATTGGGTAACTACCGGTATAGTCTGGGTTAGACCTAGGTGATAGGGGGGATGTCAGGTATACCCCAGGTAAGAAAAATTGAGGAGGGTAAGGGCTAGAGTGAGTGGGGTTGTCTCACTTAGTAGGTTTGGCTGGAGTTAGTCAAGGAACCCCAAGTCAACTTTAATGGGGGAATTGTTAGGTAAATTTCACTGGGGATAGAGTCAAAGTTGACCAGGTAAACAATGATGGTTTTGGGGCACATGGTATTGTGAACCCATGGTTTTCTGTCTGTGGTATTGTATGTAGTGGAGCCTATAAAAGGCTAAGAAGGGTTCATTGTAATGTAGGCTTGGAGGTGAGCGTCGAAGGCTCACTTGGCCACCTTGGCCGAGTTTTCGGCCAAGGATAATGATATCTCATTGGCTTGGGTTTTTCCTCAGATTTTGGGTTTTCCCACATAAACATGTGTGTTTATGTGAATATTTGTTGCTGGTTATTTTTATTTTTATTTTTATTCTTGGTAATTATTTATTATCTCTGTAGTAATTATTAACACAACTCAGGTTCTATGCACATCATATATATATATGTATATATATATATACTATATATATATATATATATATATAATATATATATGTTATATATGTATATTATGTTAATGTATTATGTATATATGATAATGATAAGAAATATGTATATATATTGTATGATTTTTTATATATATATATATATATATTTATATATATGTAATGTAATATATTTATAGTGTTATTGATATATATATATAATATATATATATATATATATAATATATAAATATATAATAAATAGATATATATAGTATATTATAATATATTATATATGATATATATATATACTATTAATATAAGTATATATATATATAGTATATATATATGGGAAAATGTTCAAAATGGAACATCAATGCTTCAATCAACTGTTGGTTTCCAAGTTAAGTTCCACGAGATTTCTTCACAACATCTTGAAATTCAATCGGAGTGTCCAAGGATTTGCATTTCCACTTTCCAATACTTCTTCAATAGGTTCACGGTATATATTGTCTTTTCCAAACTTCATAAATTGATTCATCATGCCATGTTTCATCCTTTTGAGCTTCAGAAGCCATGTTCCTCCTACTTAGATCATTAGAGGCTCATTACCTATCACTAGTATACCATCAGCATATAAATCCAAAACCAAAAATCAAATTCATACCTTGCAACATTTATTAAGTAGAGGTTTGGATCATTCACATCTCCTTGGCTTCATTAAATAATAGTCAATGCAGACATATCGAGATTGGGGAGTTAGTTTCATTCAAATCTCAACCTTACATAGATAAATATTGTTCAATCAAATCAACTAAGTCAGCTCATCAAATTTTAGAAGCCAGATCAATACTAATATCAAAGTCATCTATATCACAGTTTCAATTCTTTAGACCAAGTGACAGGTAGAGCTTTCATTAAGTGATGACATAATCTATTGTCATGCCAACAAGTTGTCATCTATCATGTAATATCAATCCAAACTTCATCAAGTCATTCTCATGATCATAATACAGGTCATTTATGTCATTATATGCAAATGCATACACCAAGGATAAGTCATGTAGGTTCCATCTTCATACACTTCAACCATTGTGCTAGGAACAAGGAGGCCAATACAAAACCATTTTTGAATGCTCATATGTCATTGGAAGTCACTATGCTAATATATGATTTTCATCAAGGAAAATCATCACTCATCAAATCGAATCATTAGTCATCATGTCAAATCAAAATTTTCTATCATAGAGAGATCTATAGTCCAAAACATATATCAATCATCAAGTCAAAGTTCTAAGCTGTTATCAAGCATCATGTCAAAACTCCAAACATTACTCATATATATTAGCCAAATCATGTTAAACTCTTACAACACAAACTTTAATCATAATGATACATCTATATGCATGTCCCAGTCATCTACAAACACAAGTTCAGACCTCATTTTCATTTATAGTAAACATTCAAAATTTCCTTCTCATAAATATTTTTTTTGCTTGCTTCATGTCTGTAGCACTGATATCCTTCAGGAGTACATTTTAATTCATGCACACAACTTCATTTAATGTCTAGTAGGCATAGTCGCACCCATAGGCCTTCCCCTGAGCGATTAGGAGGCTATAATCGCGCCTTTAACCTTAATTTCGTGTGACTGAGAGCCTATAATCACACGTGTAAGAATGCTTCCATGCAACTGAGGCTTAGAGCAAGGGAAGACCCTCTTTCCTTAGATCAGAACTTTGTTGCAAATCATCAATGTCAGATATTTGACTATCCATGCCCATAAATCATATTTCAACAATAGAGTATATATTGAAAATTACAATAGGAGAAGGGATATTATGGAGAGGTTCTCCCTCTCAATGGGAATCCAGTTCAATCATCTTCATTCATGCCATCAACCTATATATAATGCATCAGCAAATCTATTAGATCATAAAGTCAAACATATATCCACCATGGTCATAACATGCTAACATTAGCTACTTCATCATCACATCATGTCATCAATATTTTGTCAAGGGTTAGAGTCATATGATAAGGGCAATTGACAGGTATGACATCACACTTGAAATCTCATGAACACAATATCACTTAAATAGCTTAATCCGCTAGATCAAGTCATTCAACTTAAGCATAGGGCATAATTACTAACTTACCAAGGTTAACAAAAAAATATGAATATCAAACTTATTTTTATACTTCTATCATCATGGTTACCATGCTTATAATTATCAATAGAATCAAGTTAGGTCATTCAATTTTACCATATGGTAATCGTATTTTTGTGCTTCTATCATCAAGTTAGGGTATTCAACAAAAAATTACCAAAACAACAAGATTATCAACCCTTTTTCAACACTTTCATCATGCTCATCACAAGCATTATCAATAGTGTCATGTATAAGAATCAATGAGCTAACCTTCTATGTGAAATCCATCATGTCTTATAATGAAAGATGCATGCCAAGTATCAAGTTACCATTTATTAGAATCAAGGTGCTAGCCTTCTTCACAAGATTGAGATATCCAAACTAATAGATGTTAGCCAAACATCAAGTATACCAATATATTAAAGATCATTATTAAGTAGCTTCATAGAATCAATAAGTTCATCATGTATAAATTGATAAAATTCTTTCTTACTATCAAGTGCATCATTTCATCATAGGAACCATGAAATCCAAATCACTTTCATATGCATACATGATCCATTTGAGAAAGAGACATTGAAACCACATACCTTGTATTGTTTAGATACATGTGCACCTTCTTATTTTACATAGGCAGCTTGTAGCACTTTGTCATCTTTTCATTAGATGCCTCTTCCTTCACTAGCCATGATCCTCAAGAAGGATATACTTATCACAACCCATCAAGATGTTAGAAACATTTAAATACTCAAATATATATGCACGAAGCATAAGTAATAATCAAAACAATAATCAGATCCATAAGTCTAAACAAAAGTAAAGAAATAAAGGAGCATCATAAGTTAGAAATTACTTATCTTCAATGAGAGGTGATTCTCTCCCTCTTGAACCAAGCTTCAACAACTATCACTATCCATTATCTATATAACAATTTTTCCTTCACTATTTCAACCAACTTTATCAACAACCAGACCTAGTAGAGACTATCCCATCTAGCGCTTCCTCAAATATAACACAAGTTCTTTAGCATCTTCACATTGACCTTGCTAGGGTTTTTAGGTTTCATATCTCAAATATTTGCCACAAACCAAGGCTTCTCTCAAAACCTAACCTCACAATATCCATCAAACCCTAATAACCAAATTCCATAGGGTTTCCTTCAAACCCTTGAATCCTTTTAGGTCTCCACCATCCTCTTCTTTCTTCCATCAATGGTATCATCATAGTGGTGATGATGCAGGAGCATCAAGGCCAACTTTCATTTTTTATTTATGTAATAAAGGGGGGTGTGACAATTTAATTGTTTTATTAATTAATTTGGTATTTTTAAATAAAATAGGAGATAAATTCTAAAAGTGAGGATTTTGGAAATAATTCTCAAATATGAGAGAATTTGGTTAGTTGAGGATTTAAAGGGATGAGAGATTTTAATTGAGAAATTAGTTTCATTAATTTTGGGTGAGAGATGATCCTTAGGGATTCAAGAGTGATTTTAGGATTTATTGAGATCTTTGGGGATTTTGTTGAGTGATTAAAGGGATATGAACCAAAATTGGTTCAATTCAAATTGTATAAATTTATGAGCCTCAAAGGCAGATTAGGGTAGATAGGATAGAATAGAGAGGAGAAAGTGAAGCTTGGAGAACCAAAGCTTGAAAGCCTCTGGGAAAATTGTAAGGGCCTAAATGTTGAATATCTGGCCAGGAAGAATAGTTTATAAGTATTTTCATTATTAATATGATAACTGTGTTTTAGAGTTTATTGATGGTTTTAGAAATTGGGTGTTAATTTCTGAAATTGAGACTTGAGTGATGTGCACTTGTATTGGATGTGTTTATGAATTCAAGGAAAATTGAATGAATTGATCTTTGTAAGGACTCGCAGATCAATTTGAATAATCAATGTCGATATTGTCAAAACTATAATGCAAATTTGTTTGAGTGTAATAAGGTGTTGAATCAATCCAGAATCAAAGTCGTGGAATGGCAATTAATTAGAAGCTGTTGTATATTTAGTTTCTGAAATTGGGTTCAATATCAATCAAATTGTGAATTGTGCTTATAATACCTTGAATGCGTGATCAATTTTAGCTATGGAAAGATCGATGTATGTCGAGATCGATTGAGCATTCGCTGTAGTATTAAATTGGTGTTTGTTGTGATATATAACACTGAATGTATCGATTTGTGTTCAAATTTATTGAGTGATTGGGTTGTGTACAAGATGTAGATGTTCAAAGGAGCTCAATTAGACTTGGAAAATCAACTTCAGGGAGGCGGAATTGTTTAATGGAATTTTGATGGAGCTGTTGTGTGTAAAATCATGTCTGAATTCAAATTGCAGGTTCAGGATCTGCAAATCTACGTTCCTAATTGGTGAAAAGTGGTCGGATGAATTTGTTTAAATCCAACGTAGAGTTGTATGTGTCTATCTTACAGAAAGTCGACTGAAGAGTAGTTTAAAATGCAGAGCTTATGAAGCGCAGAACTAAACTCTGTGTATTAGTTGATTGTAATTGCAGGAAAGGGTTGTTAGTCTTGGAATACAGCAAATAAATTGGAGTCTATGAAGTTAATTCAGAGCAGAGAGAGTTATGATTAACTATTGAGTGAAATAGATTTTAAACATCGATTTCTTATGTCTGAATGTACTGCCTTAGCGCGGGAAGATTTAAGATCAAATGCTGGCATTTGAGATTATAGTTCCACAGCAACTAGAGAGGGTGAATTGGTATTACAAAGAACTTGTGTTATTGGTGGATAAACAGGTATGAAATTTGGATTCTATTGTTTAGATTTGAGCTTGGTAAAGGGCGCATCATGGATTTGTGTAAAGCGCTCCTGGAGTTAATCCAGTGATTTGTGTGAATTGGCTAGCTAACCAATTGTTAAAGATTGAAGGGCACAGTAAAGTTATGGATCGAATCCTGAATGAAGTGATTGTATGGATCAGCATTGAGGTCGATGACAGTGTTAAAAGCAGAGTTTGAGCTGGAGGATGGACAATGTTTGATAACACAGGTATGTTTAAATCAAATGGAATTAGTTTGAATAGCGCTGGCAAGATAAGTTTTTACTGAGGTTTGTATTGAGTTCAAAGGTGGAACTTTGTTATGATGCTTGTTTTGTAGAATCAATCATGCGAAGACCATAAGCGCATGGTCTAATTGGTTTATTGAACTCACACTATTATTGGATCCTATATACTCATATTGCTGAATTGAAAGGAATGAAATAGGAAGTGATAGGTGATTTTATGGGATTTACATTGAAGGGCTTTCGCATAATAATGGTATTGTGTGAATTTGCCAACTATTGAAGTTTTGAATTGGGAAAAAAGATGAGATGCATTCTTATGTGCATGAAATGTTAAATATCCTTGGTATTGCAGGTTTATCCTATGTCATTTTTGGTATCAGAGCTGGAATAGCTCTGTTTGAAGATTCAAGTTTTTAAGTTAAGTTAATTGCATGTGATGAATGAATGTTAGATTTTGGAACTGATGAATATTGCAGCACAGAGATGAAGTGCAGTTAAGGAAGTGAAACAAGATCAACAGGATCTTGAAAGGTGAGCTGACAGGTATTATTTATCTCTTATTTAAAGGTTATGCTTGGATAATTTGACTTACAGGCATGGTGAAGAAATCTTAGCGGGAAGAAGTAGATCATAGCTAGAGTGCAGTGATGAAGGAGTCCAGCAAGGGATTCTACGTGAATGTGGTAGAACCTAAAGATTCAACAGAGGTTGAATGAAAAGGACAAGTGTGTTCTTGGAAGTTGCAGATGAGAGAAGCCTAAAGGAGCAGTGGAGAATGCTCGAAAGGTTCCAGCAGAGGACCGGTGATTACCAAAAGACCAGATCCAGAGGGAAGGATTGGTGAGGTAAGTGGCAGCAAGATAGTTTGCTGTTGTAGAGGCTTGACACAACTCATGGGTGAGAAAATCATGGCCAAGGAGATGACTACTGAAAGTCATAAAGGAGAAAGAAGAGGTTCAGAAAGAGGCCACAGCAGAAAGAAGGAGAAGGAAGATGCCAAGGCGAATGGCATATTGAAGCAGTTGATTGTTGAAGAGTATGAGAAAGAGAAAGCTAAGATAGCAATGCATCTTGAGTTATTAATGGAGTTGTTACAGGAGAATATGAAAGACCAGAGACATGGTTGGAATATGAGGAAGAGAGTGAAGTGGCAGAGGCTACAGCGGAAAAGAGATCAACAGATAAACATGCAGTTAACAGAGGAGCTGAAGAAGCTCAAGCAGATGATGAGTATACAGTTGAGACGTGAAGAACTCAGAGGAGCTGAGTTGAAAGTTGAGGTTTCCATTGGTGAAATAGAGGAGGAGATCATTGATGATTTCTTGAGTTACTGGGCAGATCCAGATCAGCTGGATAATGTGAACTCTTGTAATTTTGTAGCTGACAATTGTAATTTACTAATGAGGATGTGCAATCTTGTGAAACTGTTACAGCACAAGAGGAAGTTCTTATGGATGCAGAAGAAGTGGATCAATCTGTAGCACGGATAAGTGAAGCAACAGTTGAGACTGTTGAACTTTGTGATTTTCAAACTGAAAGTTTTTGTGTGGATGCAGGGACTATAAGTGATGATGGTATACTTCAACAATGCCACAGAGAAATTGCATTGTTGGAATACTTGTTGGAGAATCCAGAGTATGACAGGTAGATTGCAGAAGAAAGAGTTCAGTACAGTGAACAGGAGGAGAAAGACATCATGGAGACAGATGGTGTGAAGGAAGGACTGATTGACAGTGTTGAGAATTCTTTAGAGGATTCTTTGGGCAGAGAGAATCAGCATACTCATGTGCTAATTGAGATGGAAAAGTTAGAACAGCATACTGAGGTGCTGGCAGAGGGAAGTAAGGCACTGATGCCTTATGATTTTTGTTTTAACAAGTGTTTTGTGAATGCAGGTATTATAGCAGGTGTTGAAGGACATTTGACTAAGTTGAGCAGTCAAATGAAGGAGAAAGACACGAATTCTATGGAAATTTCTAATCCATGGGATGAGGACTTTATGTTGCTGGAAAGGATGTTGAATGATCAGAATTCAGTGCAGAAAGAATCTCAATTTCAGAATTGATAATTGCAGATGCATAGAGATGAAGATAGCATAAATGAGTACACAATGTACCAGTCCAGTAAGTTGCTGATAGAAGAAGGAAAATAAGAATTTTTTCGTTATAGAAGACAAGAGGGCATGGATGATTGGGGGGCAGTAAGAAATGAGAAGGTAAGAACGGAAACAAGCATGGGAGTAAAAACAGGAACAAGTATAGAAGAAAGAAGTCAACAAGTGACGGTAAAACTTGAACTAGTAAGAACTGAGCAAGCTATCTTAGCTTGGCAGGCAGCAAGAAATCAGTAGCTTAAAGATTTATTGGACAAATAAATTGAATTAATCAGAAGAATCATGTTGAAAGTGTCCCAAAGGAAGATGTCAGCAAGGAAGAGAAGTAGCAGAAGCAGCAGCAAAATAAAGACAGAGACAGATTGTGAAAGTGCAGCAAGTGGAGCAAGACAACGTAAAGTGTGGAGACCTAGAGAAGAACAACAGACAAAATCAGCGACAAATGGAAAGTTGCAACACAAGATATGGGATCCAGGCAAACGGAGATCTGAACACATGATCAGGCGATCATGATTAATTTCAAACTTGGGAGTCTGATGCAAGAGCATCAAGGCCAACTTTAATTTTTTATTTATGTAATAAAGGGGGGTGTGACATTTTAATTGTTTTATTAATTAATTTGGTATTTTTAAATAAAATAGGAGATAAATTCTAAAAGTGAGGATTTTGGAAATAATTCTCAAATATGAGAGAATTTGGTCAATTGAGGATGTAAAGGGATGAGAGATTTTAATTGAGAAATTAGTTTCATTAATTTTGAGTGGGAGAGGATCCTTAGGGATTCATGAGTGACTTTAGGATTTGTTGAGATCTTTGGGGATTTTGTTTAGTGATTAAAGGGATATGAACCATAATTGGTTTGATTCAAATTGTATAAATTTATGAGCCTCAAAGGCAGATTAGGGTAGATAGGATAGAATAGAGAGGAGAAAGTGAAACTTGGACAGCCAAAGCTTGAAAGCCTCTGGGCAAATTTTAAGGGCCTAAATGTTGAATATCTGGCCAGGAAGAACAGTTTGTAAGTATTTTCATTATTAATATGATAAGTTTTTTTTAGAGTTTATTGATGGTTTTAGAAATTGGGTGTTAATTTCTGAAATTGACACTTGAGTGATGCACACTTGTATTAGATGTGTTTATGAATTCAAGGACAATTAAATGAATTGAACTTTGTAAGGACTGGTAGATCGATTTGAATAATGGATGTCGATATTGTCAAAACTATAATGCAAATTTGTTTGAGTGTAAGAAGGCGTTGAATCAAGCCTGAATCAAAGTCGTGGAATGGCGATTAATTAGAAGCTATTGTATATTTAGTTTCTGAAATTGGGTTCAATATCAATCAAATTGTGAATGGCACTTATAATACCCTGAATGCGTGATCAATTTTAGCTATGGAAAGATTGATGTATGTCAAGATTGATTGAGTATTTGCTGTAGTATTAAATTGGTGTTTGCCGTGATATATAGCGCTGAATGTATCGATTTGTGTTCAAAGTTATTGAGTGATCGGGTTGTGTACAAGACGTAGATGTTCAATGGAGCTCAATTAGACTTGGAAAATTGACTTCAGGGAGGCGGAATTGTTTAATGGAATTTTGATTGAGCTGTTGTGTGTAAAATCATGTTTGAATTCAAATTGCAGGTTCAGGATCTGCAAATCTACGTTCCTAATTGGTGAAAAGCGGTTGGATGAATTTGTTTTTAAATCCAATGTAGAGTTGTATGTGTCTATCTTGCAGAAAGTTGACTGAAGAGTAGTATAAAATGCAGAGCTTATGAAGTGCAGAACCAAACTCTGTGTATTAGTTGATTGTAATTGCAGGAAAGGGTTGTTGGTCTTGGAATACAGCAAAGAAATTGGAGTCTATGAAGTTAATTCGGAGTAGAGAGAGTTATGATTAACTCTTGAGTGAAATCGATTTTAAACATTGATTTCTTATGTCTGAATGTATTGCCTTAGCGCTGGAAGATTTGAGATCAAATTCTGGCATTTGAGATTATAGTTCCACAACAACTACAGATGGTGAATTGGTATTACGAAGAACCTGTGTTATTGGTGGATAAACAGGTATGAACTTTGGATTCTATTTTTTAGATTTGATCTTGGTAAAGGGCACATCATGGATTTGTGTAAAGCGCTCCTGGAGTTAATCCAGTGATTTGTGTGAATTGGCTGACTAACCAACTGTTAAAGATTGAAGGGCACAATAAAGTTATGGATCCAATCCTGAATGAAGTGATTGTATGGATCACCATTGAGGTTGATGACAGTGTTAAAAGCAGAGTTTGAGCTGGAGGATGGACAACGTTTGATAACACAGGTATGTTTAAATCGAATGGAATTAGTTTGAATAGCGCTGGCAAGATAAGTTGTTACTGAGGTTTGTATTGAGTTCAAATGTGGAACTTTGTTATGATGCTTGTTTTGTAGAATCAAGCATGGGAAGACCATGAGTGCATGGTCTAATTGGTTTATTGAACTCACACTATTATTGGATCCTATATACTCATATTGTTGAATTGAAAGGAATGAAATAGGAAGTGATAGGTGAGTTTATGGGATTTACGTTGAAGGGCTTCTGCATAATAATGGTATTGTGTGAATTTGCCAACTATTGAATTTTTTATTTAGGAAAAAAGATGAGATGCATTGTTATGTGCACAAAATGTTAAAGATCTTGGGTATTGCAGGTTTATCCTGTGTCAGGTGATCTCCCTGACTTTTCTTCAAAGAAGCTCTGATTCCGTGTTAATTTTTTCTTAGGGCTATATTGTTTTTTGCTTTGATAATTGCATTTATTGATTAACAAATTACATTCACCTGATAAAATTATAACATTATTCATATTTACATCATTATTCAATAGCATATGCAACTATGTAGAAAGAACAATGTCATGGCCATCAATGCAGTGAAACATAAAGGAAAAAAGAAAAGAATTCACACATAGAGACACCAATATTGGTCGGAGACTAGGCAAAACCCACGATGGGAAAACCCTTTCAAATTCTTCTTCTTCTTAGATTGTCATCAAATGATTCAACAAAATAGAGTATTATGATCCATATCTTCATCTACGTAACTAACAAGCGAAAACAATTACAACATCCATGGAATGAACCCAATAATGTTTCTACTCAAAATCTGATTATGAAGTTTGTAAAGAACTATCACTATTTGCAATCAATTATTGAACCCTGTGGTCACTGAGCAAAATCATCGGACAACTGAGATTCCATCATTTGAGTCTCAGTCACACAGAGGAGGAGTCATCTAAGTAACTATGCCTTCCTGGTCACTACCTGAAGTATTTTAAGCGAGTGACATGGTCAAATCTTCCTAGATATATCTCAAAGCCTTGGTCACCCCCTTCAAGATGTTATGTGAGTGACTATAGCAGCCTAGTTGCTCCCTTAATCATGACATGCAAGCCACTGGGGTTAGATCTGGTGTGAGGTGATTATGTGACTGTGATTATGAAACCCTAACCCTCGGTCGCATGCAAAGTGAGATGTATGTGCAACTAGAAGGCTCCAATCATACTCATGACTCTCTGTGGGAGCAACCGTAGTCGAAAATTTCCTGTGTTATGCCTGTGACTATGGCCCAAAATGCTAGATCTGAAATGCAAGCTTCGGACCCTGCAATTTCACCTTAGAGAAAACCTATTCTTCCATAGACGAGCCTCAGACGTGTGCAAGCCAAAAATCAAGATAGAAGAGTGTCTCATGATTGTGTCCAAATGAGGTAGAGGTCACTTGTATTTATAGCCTTCTAAGAGGATCCACTTTGCTTTAAGTTCGACCTTATCAAATATGCACATGTGAGTTTTTATTCATAAATACATCTTCCCTTATCGTATTTAAGTGATCTTTAAGTCAATTTTGGTCCTCTCAAAAAGAAGATTTCAATGCAATAATTATCTCCTACAAGTGAGTTGTCCAAAGTGGAATTTGATCGTAGATGCATATTTTTAACAGAATCAAAGTAGAGGGGAAGACTAGACAAGAGAAGAGGAATGTAGATTTTAGGTGGTTGATGTTGGAATAATTAATAATTGATGTACAATTAATGCCATATCTATCTTGATTTATGTAAAAATACGCATGTTTTCATGTCTTCTACAACTAATTTGGTATTTTGGATGTTTTTTTTAATATAAATATCATA